>JABUQX010077548.1:5000-10000 GCA_015478945.1 Trachelipus rathkii | reverse complement strand
TATATATAATATATATATATATATAAAGAGCAATCTAGGTTATAATTCCTTTGACAAAATGCAGAGAGAGAGAGAGAGAGAGAGAGAGAGTAGGCTGCGATTTTGCATAAAATTACAAGTGCTTAAAAAGCTATAAAAATCGGGCGTGACCCGTCTATGACCCCTTGGGAGGCTATACGGCAAATAGCAGTTTAGGCTTGACCTGCTATTCGCCGCATTAACAGCATGCACTAATCGTAATTTATAATTCACACTCTACAGAATATTTGCTAATTTTTGTTCAACTCTCGCTAGCTTAGCCTCGGCCTACTCTGGTCTTTCTCTGCACTGCTATGTAACGCGCATGCCCACTCAGGGATATATACAGCGAATAACAGTCTATCCGACTGTTATTTGCTATATTGTTACAAAAATATATCTTATACTCCTAAATTCTAACAAATTTGGCTGACGTGTTGGCTGCTTTTTTAAAGATTAGAATGACTCTCCTTTGAAGGCGGAACTTAATTCGAAAGATACTACAAATCGTTTTCTTTAGGGCGTGTTTAGCTCTACGTTCGGCCTACAGTTCTGCTTCTGCACGGCTATATAGTACCCCCCTGCAGAGCGGAGGGCCAGGTGCTTTAGTCTAAGAAGCGGAGCGGCCTTCGCAACTGACGGCCTCTGCTCGATATACCAATAGAGGGAGACGGTTGCAAAGCAGGACGAAGGGAAGAACGGGGAGCTGTCGTTGAGTCGGGTTAGAGGCAAAAAGAGCGCGTGATTCCAGAACGAGTGAGAGGGCGAAATACAGAGGAGAATCAGGGCAGTATGGAAGACATGGAAGAGGTGAAGGGGAAGTAGGCAGGAAGGAGGAGGAAAAGGAGAGGATCCAGGTCCGAGGAGGGTAGGAGAAGAAGTGGTGGAGGTGGAGAATCCGGAAGGAACAGAAGGAGATGGAGAATCAGGAGGAGGTTAAGAAGGTCGTGTATCCAAAGGAACTGAATTTGGTTTTGGAAACAAAATAAGCAGGTTTGAGACGGTCGGTCGATATGACTTCAGTACTAGTGGGGCGCTGTTCAGTAAAGAACTTCTCCTTCGAAATATTCAGGAACATACATCATTGCCCAGGTTGGAGAGCAAACAGTGTGGAGTCATGTCTCACTAAAACATATAATTTAAGAAGAAGATCTTTGGAATGTAGAGGTGCACCTTTTGCAGTCTGGTCAGTGAGTCTCAGGAAGGGCACAGCGTTTCAAACAGAGTGAGCTACTGGGAGTGGGATCAGCAGTATGGGAGGGCAAGATTGAAAAGAACTCGCCGAGCGGGTGAGGTAGAGCCATAAACAGAGTTCTGCAGCTGAACACTGAAGATCTTCCTTAACGGCCGTGCGTATACCCAGCATAACCAAAGGAAGAGCTTCAGTCCAGTGTTCTGGTTGTGGATGTGCCATGAGAGAGGCTTTAAGCTGGCGGTGGAACCTTTCACAAATCCCGTTCGATTTTGGATGGAAACTGGTCGTATGGATCTTCTCAGAACCAAGCAAGCGCATCAAATCTTTCCAAAGGAAGGATTCGAAAACGCGACCTTGATCCGTCGTGACCGAGAGAGGAATGCCAAACCGAGAGATCCAATGGGACAAGAAAGCTTTAGCTATAGATTCGGCAGTAGCAACAGAGAGAGGAATAGCTTCGGTCCAACGAGTGAACCTATCAATACAGGTGAGGATATATCGCTTGCCATGAGAAGGCGGAAGAGGTCCAACAATGTCGATGTGAACTCTCTCAAATCGTTGACCAGGAGGCAAGAAAGTGCCTAAGGGAGCTTTAGTATGCCTTTGCACCTTAGAACGCTGACAAGCCATGCAGGTGCGGACCCAATTCGCTACGTCGGCGTTAACTTTAGGCCACACAAAACGAGTTGTTACCAGTTTGCGTGAAGCCTCGACGTCAGGATGTGAAAGCAAATGCAGATTGCAGAAGACTGCCTTTCGAAGAGAATTTGGAACGAAAGGGCGAGGATGGCCTGTTGAAATGTCGCACAAGAGCCTCTTCTCTATGCCGGGAAGATTGAGCCACTGCAGCTGTAGAGAAGAGTCGTGCTCGATATTGTCTTGCTCCTGACACGTAGCCATGGCTGCGTAATCAATGTCAGAAATGGGAGAAAGAGCGTTAATTTCAATCCGGGAAAGGGCATCGGCGGTGAAATTATCCACTCGGAGATGTAACGTATGTCTGTAGTAAACTGGGAAACAAATTCAAGATGACGAGCTTCGCAGGGGAAGTGCCTTTCAACACCATAGCAAAAGTGATAGGTTTATGGTCAGTCAGGATATGAAACTCCCGTCCTTCCAAAAAGTACCTAAAGTGGCGAACAGCAAGATACATGGCAAGCAACTCTCGTCCGAAAGCACTATACCTTGTTTCAGCGGGTTGCAGCAAGTGGGTACCAAACACCCTTTTGAAATTGTTGAAGCACCGCACCAACAGCGAAATCGGAGGCATCCACCTGCACTCTCGTTGGTGCAGAATCGTGCGGGTGGACAAGAAGAGTGGCAGAAGCGAGGGCTTCTTTGGAAGCCTCAAAAGCAGACTGTGCTGCCGGAGACCAGTCAACCTTTGTGGTGCTGCCTCGCTGTTTAGGGCGAATGAGTGCGGTAAGCGGGCCTGAAAGTGCGGCCGCCGATTTCAAAAAACGGTGGTAAAAATTAATCATCCCCAGATATTGGCGAAGCTGCTTTTGGTTCTGGGGGAGTGGAAAGGCGCGGATAGCGTCGACACGGTCTACAAGAGGGAAAATACCCTCAGCCGAGACTGTGTGACCCAGGAAAGTAAAGACGCAGTTGGTAGGATTGAGACGCATCCCAGCGTCGTTCAACCTACCAAAGACGGCACGTAAGTGATCCGCATGTTCTTCGGAGAGGAGGAAGCGATGAGAAGATCATTTAAATAAGCCCATGCAAACGGAAGACCACGAAGAATGGAATCAATGAATCTCTGGAATGACTGAGCAGCGTTTTTCAAACCGAATGGCATTCTCGTATACTCAAAGAGGCCAAACGGAGTGATCACAGCTGTCTTGGGAACGTCTTCCGGAGCTACAGGTATCTGGTGGTAGGCCCGAATTAAGTCTAAAGAAGAGAAGATAGTGTTTCCGGCCAGGTGTGAAGTGAAAGATTGAATGTGCGGAACCGGATACCTATCTGGAGTCGTGGCAGAATTCAAGGCCCTAAAATCACCACAGGGTCTCCAGTCTCCCGTAGTGCCTTTAGGAACCATGTGTAGCGGAGAAGACCAACAACTCTTGGAGGGGCGCACAATGCCAAGTTGTAACATGTGATCAAACTCGGCCTTGGCGGCCTTGAGCTTATCAGGTGGCAGGCGACGAGCTCGAGCAAAGGTGGGTGGGCCGGTGGTCTCAATATAATGCTCGACAGAATGCTTAAGTGGCGTATCTGAAGAGCAAGAATGCAATAATCCTCCTGCAGGAGGGTGAGAAAGGGAGAGACAACTGAAGAAGGTGAAGGAGCAATAGCAGAAATACCCTTTAGTGCAGAAGCAATAATAGCACCGGGAGTAGAAAGAGCAGTATCACCGTCAACCAGACGTCGATTACGAAGATCCACCATAAGATTAAAATGAGACAAAAAATCAGCACCGAGGATGGGCTGTGTCACCTCAGCGACGAGAAAAACCCATGTAAAACGACGGCGGAGAAAAAGATCCAACGTGCACAAACGCTCTCCGTACACCGGAATGGAAGAGTCATTTGCAGTTCTTCTTCTATACCTTCTAAGTAGTAAAAACTATAAAATGAAGCTGTCTTTTCCTTTAACTCATCGATTGTTATGATTAGCATGTGGAGAGGATGTAGATATATCAATGCATAAGCAGGTGTATGTTCAGTAGAAAACCGTAATTCCAAAGAAGAGGTTATAGAATCCAGATACGGAATTATTAAGGATCTTCTCCAGAACTCCGTGAGATTTGTTGCTGGATGGTGCTGTGTGCTCTGCCACCAACAATCCGTGCGATATATTCAGATCAATCCCAGTTCTCGGAGAAATTTGTTAGCTTCTTTTTAAACACTTCATCGGTTGATTTTTTCTTCATATTTCCGATGGCTCCTAACCATTCCACAATGTGTTGAATGTGCTGCGAGGGTTTTGCCGATATCCAAGGTCTTGGATTGAGAGCATTTACAACTGGCTCTAACATCGCAGAGCACTTCTCGATCAATACGATGAATGCAAATGAAAAGCGCTTTTTCTTGTGGCGGTATTTACTTCAATGGAAAGGGCTTCTAATGCTTGCATCATTCGTACAAAAAATGCTCCTAAACACTCATGATGTATTGTGTTGCTCAGACACATTGGTCTGGCATAGCTTGGATGTTTCGGCATAATCTTTCCTCTCAAGAACCGACTTGAGAAAAATAATAATGTCCTTTATTTCCCACAGTATTGCGGATTTTTGGTATTGTGTTCAAATCATTACTACTAGATTTAGTTTGTGTGAGAGCAATGAAGAACAATGCTTTTTATACTTTTCCGCAATCTTGCTTGGACACCTTCTTTGCCAGACATCGTAGAACAGCCATCGAAACCAAAGCCCAGCATTTCTTGGGATCCAGTTCTTCGGTCGTGACAAAAATCGTCAAATGGCTTTCCTAATGGTTTTTGCGTCAAGCGCTTTCAGTTCTGTAAAGCCAATAAATTCCTATTTAACTTCATCGGACTCTTTGTCGAAATAGCGCAACCCTATGGAAATTGTTCCTTTCCAGACATATCAGCGGTTGCATTGCTAGTTAGCTCATACGCGCACGCTTCCTTTAATTTGATTAACGATGCTTTCATTATAGTATTACACATAGAGAAAAATGATCTCATTTCAGAATATTGAACTGTATGTATATGGCATTTTTCTTCCCCTCTTCAAAATGGTTTAAATGACTGATCTCCGCATCTATTCGAAAGCGGCACAAATCTTGCAGCACTCCCTCATCATGATGCTTACCCCGAA
>JABUQX010077547.1:22500-25327 GCA_015478945.1 Trachelipus rathkii | reverse complement strand
ATGAACTAGGAAAATAATGTACAAAAGACCGAACCTAACACAACTTACACACGAAATAAACTGTTAACATTAACCAAATTCCACGCTTAACACCAGTAAGTAACTAACATTGTATGTCGAAAACGTAACCTATTCTTACTTTTTCAAGCATATCATTTCTCTAACATATTAACGTTAATCTTACACTGACACAGTAACATTTAACAAAAAAAATGTATCACAAGTTCACAACATTGGGTAATTATTACTGATCAACAAATATACTCTAACGTAATAAAGTTTCACATCAATAAGCTAACATAGCGTAACATTGAACTAAGAAAATAATATACAACGACAAACCTAACACAACTTACACACGAATAAACTGTTAACATTAGTAAAGTTCTGCACTTAACACCAGTAAAGTAACTAACATTGCATGCAAAAAGCTAACCTATTGCTTACTTTTTTCAAGCATATCTCTACATATTAAGTTAAAAATTCTTTTTTTTTTTTAACCCACTTGGGGGGGGGGGGGGGGGGAACCCCAAAAAAAAAAAAGTTTCGTAACATTTAACAAAAATGTATCATAACCTGTCCGATTATCACCACTGATCACCGAATATACATCTAACGTAATAGAAGTTTCCACACCATAAAGCTAACAATAGCGAACATGAACTAAGAAAATTAATATACAACGACAAACCTAACACCAATTACACACGAATAAACTGTTAACTTAACAAAGTTCTACTTAACACCAGTAAGTAACTAACATTGTATGCAAAACGTAACCTATTAATACTTTTTCAAGCATATCTCTAACATATTTTACATTGACGTACAAAGACACAGCACATCGTTGGAAATAACGAAACTCCTCGTGCAAGATATCAACAACAAGGCGTAAGAATGCGGGGGATGTCATTCATATCAGCACGGGCGAAAAAATTCCTACTGAGTAAATGAGTGTATAAAACAATCCTTAAGTGTTAATGAGATTCTTTCTTTCAACCAATCAGAAGAAAGTAAACAAGAATTACGACGCACGAACGAACCCATATCAGATCAAAAGAGTATATATTATCGTTAGACAGCAACGCGCACAACAAAACAGCAACAAACAACAACAACAAAACAACAACAAAACAACAACACAAACAACAACAACAACAAGCAACATAGCATAAAAAAATAGTTCTTTAATATTTACTAACCAACGAATATATTCTAACGTAACATTGTTTTCACATTAATAAGGCTAACATAGCATTACCTGAACTAGAATATAATGTACAACGACAAAACCTAACACACCTTGCGCGCGGAATAAAACAACTAACATTAACAAAGTTCCTACTTAACAACAGTAAAGTACTAAGCACAGCGTACAAAACGTAACATATTCACACTTTTTCTCAAGCATATCTCTAACTATATCAATGTTAATTTTACATTAACACTATTGATTTTACGTCGCATTCGAGTATCATTTCGGATAACATAGCCCAAAAATGCAGTTCTTTATATACAAGCAGCGAATATATCTAACATACATTGTTTTCACATTAATATAGCTAACATAGCGGCTATAACATAAGAAAATAAAATGTACAACGACAAGATCTAACACATACCTTAAACACGAATAAAACTGTAACATTAACAAAGTTCCACACTTAACACCTGTAAAAGTAACTAACATTGCCATACAAAACGTAACCTTTTCATACTTTTTCCAAGGCATATCTCTAACATATTAACGTTAATTTTACATTGAACACAGTAATATTTAACAAGAATTTATCATAACCTTGTTCTAAATTATCATACAGAACTCAACGAATACTGTAAACTAACAAATTTTATCCACACGATAACACAAAAAAATAATTCCTCTTATATACTAACCATCGAATATATGCTAACATAACAAAACGTTTTTTACATAAATAAAGCTTAAACATAACATAACCTGAACTAGAATATAATGTACAACGACAAACCTAAGACCACCATACGTACGAATAAACTACTACATTAACAAACTTCCACACTTACAGCAGTACGTACTAAACACTTCGTTACAAAAGCGCTAACTGATTCACAACTTTTTTCAAGCATATCTCTAACATTCAATGTAATTTTTACATTAACATCGTAATATTTAACAAAAATTAGCATAAACCTGTCTAGATCATCATACTGACAAAGAATATAATGCTAACGTAACAAAATTTTTTACATTTCAACTCGTAATATTTAACAAAAAATTCATCATAACCTCGTCTAAATATCATAATCCCCACGAATAATTTCCAAACATAACAAAGTTTAAACCAAAACATAAACAAAAAAATACAAAATTTTATCCTGACAAACATAAAAATAAGTTCTTTGAATAAAATTCATAGTAAGTGTAATATGTTACTGATTTTAAAGCAGTAAATCGTAAATCAGTAAATCAAACCACCCTCCAGCAGTCCCCTACCATTCCCACCCGCTGTGATCTATTGAAACTAATTGATTCAGTCAATTTGAGTTATTCATTTTTGGATAACATAACATAAAAATAAGTTCATTTTATACTACCTACGAATATATTGCTTAACCAACAAAGTTTTAGCATCAATGAAAGCTAACAATTCATAACCGCAACTAAGAATATATTAAAAAATTGCAGAACCTAACATACCTCGCGTTATGAATATCAGCTAACATCTTGAAATTCCCTACTTATCAGAGTTAAAGTAGCTAACAGGTCATACAATACTCGATTGATTCCCACTTTATTCGCATATCAGCAACAGGTTAAACCGCATTATCTTACAAAATCCATTAA
>JABUQX010077547.1:10000-12500 GCA_015478945.1 Trachelipus rathkii | reverse complement strand
TTGATAAAAATATATGAGGTAAATAGAAGCTGAGAAAAGGTATGTAGTGGTGTATGATAAGAAAGGAAGTAAAAATGATAGAAACAAATGAAATACATTATAAGATAGGTGATATGATCATGTGTGGAAATAGAGGAGAATATGTATCCGTTTAGTTAAATTCAGATATGTATATATTGAGTGAGTGATTGAGCTGGAATCGACTGGTTTGATAGAGACCGTGAGAATATAAGTGGATTAGAATTACAATAAAATAAGCTAAGAGAGAGTAAATTTAGAGTACTTGGAAGTAAAGCCAGAAGAAAAGGTGCATAAGTGATAGTAATATAGGGAACGAGTATTTATTGTAGTGGCCCATCCTAGGGTCCAAGAGTGAGGTATTACTCCACATTAGACTAAAGACTAGATAGATATTGCCATAATGAGAGGTCCTGAGTCGCGGTCCCTAAGCTATCTAGTAGTCTATTTCGGACTGCGATCATTCTCAATCATTAAAAAGGTTATATAAGGTAGTGCTCGGTTAATATGGTTCTTTTCGATTGACGCTTCAATATATACTGTATATTATCTATCTATTCTTGTATCTACTACTATTTCTAGTATTCTAGTGATATATGTGTCACACCTTACCTCACCATATCTTATGTATGATGAGAGGTGCGGTGATACTCGTGATTTTAATATATATAATATAATATGTTATTATTAATATGTATATATATATTATATTATTATATATATATATATTATATTATATATATATATATATATATATATAATATATATATGTATGTATGTATGTATGTATTGTTATGTATGTATGTTATTGTATGATATGTATGTATGTACTGTATTGTAATGTATTAATATGATGTAATGTCATGTATGATATGTATGTATGTTAGTATGTATGTATTTATGTATATATGATATGTATTGTATGTACTGTAGTAGATATATGTAATATATGTATATATGTATAATATATAGTAGATATATTCGATATATATATATATGCTTATTATGTATAATATTAGTATATATATAATTTATATGTATATATATTAATTATAGTATATTAAGTATATATGTATATGTATAGTTAGTTGTATGTATGTTGTAAGTATGCATATGTATGTATTGATATGTATGTATGAATTATGTTATATGATATTATTTGATATATATGTATGTATGTAATTATATATGTATGTATGTATTAATATGGATATATATATTATTATATTATAAAGCTGTATATATGAGCTATTATCAAAATTGGTTATAAGATGTTAAAAAAAAAATATGTAATAAATAATGAACTTAGTTTGAGTACTACCAATGATCTATAGTGATTTGATAATCATTCCTATATTTTCCGTTTATCTGAAATTAGTTTACTTTAGTAATTGTTAGTTGTCTAGTTTACTTTAATATTTATCTTTTTCGTGCCAGTTGGTACTTTGCTTTTTCGGAAAAATATGTCTTATAAGTAGTATGAATAGTATCATTATAAGGATGATAGAAATAAAAAGATAAGTCACTGTGTGAGTATATGAATGTTTTTGAAATCGGATAATTTCAGTAATAAAGTAAGTAATAGACTTAATTAAGTCTTTTATGTCTAGATACAAGAATTTTATATATTTATATATGGGGTCTCTTTATGTTTAGAAAAAAATACTTTATTTTTTATTGTGAAATCTTTTTAAAGGTACCAAACTTATTTGGGGTTTCCTTGGCTTGCAAAGTTTCTTTGGTAGTATCACTTTAAATTACAGAATCTACTTCAAGTAAAATTCTGGTAGGTACAAACTTTTGGTTCTTATTATTGTTGTTGTTAATGAATTATTTCTTTGGTATCTGTAACTTTTATTTGTGATTGTATTTACTCCAGGTAATAGTTTTATTGAAAAATATTTCCTTTTGCATTGAAATCCTTTGTTTTGAATATTTCTAGTTAAGCAAAAATATGAATTTAGGTTTTTAGTACCTTAGGCATGGATGACATCTCTGGAGATGGTCTTCTAAGATCTTCGTGGTTAAGTGGGTCCTCCGAGGACTCTCTTGTTTGTGGAAATATTAATTCTTGAGCCGGTTAAGCTCACTTCAAGAACCAGGAAAACGTTTACAACCGGGAGGTTAACTTTGCGTTGTGGTCAAATGCCTGAGCTTCGACTTTGGGATTACAACTGGGACTAACTTCACGTCGTGGGCATATGCCTGAGCTTCGGGATCACAAACTGGGAGCTAAATAGAAACAAGAATTAATCATCTGTTTCCAATGCATTATCTTACACAATCAATAGAGCTTCAAAACTCAACACAAAAAATTTAAATAATGATTTACTAAATTTACTCTATTCATTTTCTCTTACTTTATAAACACATTTTTATAAATAGAGAAACATAATAATCTTTAATATTTACCCTTTTAATAGGCCAGGATTTATTATCCTTTCGTCTGTTTTTTTTCTTTATTTAATGATTGTGTTGTTCA
>JABUQX010077547.1:0-7500 GCA_015478945.1 Trachelipus rathkii | reverse complement strand
TGTTCTAGATTATAAAACATTATAAAAAGAGAAAATAATATTAATTATTTCATAATATTTATAAGCTCTGAATATGTATTTTAATTACTAAATGAAATTCAAAAATAATACAATGGATTTTTTTTTTTTTTTTTTTTTTTTTTTTTTTTTTTTTTTTTTTTTTTTTTTTTTTTTTTTTTTTGGCATATTGTCCTTAATTAAACAAGGAAGGGAACTTCTTCGACATAGTTTCTTTTTTAGGTATCTATGTCCCACGGGACCTATTTCGGATTAAAAATCCGACAAGTAGCTGTTTACGCCAATCAATCTAGTTTTTTCGAATTTCTTGTTATAAAATGTATCTTTAAACACATCAAAATGTTTAATTGGCAAAAACACTGAGTATAAAAAAAGAACAAAAGTTCGTTTTGTGTAAACTTGCCACGTCAATATTTGTTCCAACTTCTCATATACTATATATATATATATATATCTACTCACTAAGTATAATAATTACCTAGTACTACTATATTATTACACCTATATATATAGTACTTATATCATATAGATAATATTTATCAACTAATTTATTTATATTGTATAATATATACCTATATATATATATATATATATATTATATAATATATATAATATATATAATATATATATATATATACTTATATAATATATATCACGAATACGTCTAACAGACAATATTTCACTGATGATTTTATAAGGGGAAAAAATCATCAAAAATTCTAAAAGGAAATGGCCGCGCTGTGTGTTTTATATACATTTTGTTGCCCAAAAGAAATATTGAGTATATATTTTTTTACATTTATATATTACAGTTTATATGAGATCAATTTCTATTTTTAGTTAAGAATCTAAAACCTCTTTAATCTTGTGTACATGAGTGAGAAAAAAAGTTAGTGAAGATTAACATTCATCTCACAATTCAAATAAAAATAAAATATGAAAATAATAGAAAATATAAACATAAATAAATATTTAAAGAATGATACACACCATGTGTACTTTAGAGTCTGAAAATTTAATCATGAAACTAATCATTGCCAATGATATCTAAAATAATAAAAATAGAAAAATATCTAATTATCCATATTATTAATTATTTATTGATTATTAGTATTATTATTATTATTATAGTGGTGTTATTTATTATTGATTATACATTATTATTATTATTATTCATTATCTATTATCTATTATCACTCAATATACATCCATTATCATTATCATTATCATATATATTATTTTTATTTATATTTTATTAGTATTTATACAGAATTCACCCACTATTTTATTTTTATAATTATTTTGATATAAATTATTAATTATATTTTCATACTTGTGTATTAGTTCAGCTTAAAGAGTAATATTATTATTATTATTATTATTATTATTATTTATTTTCGACAATAATAAGAAGTACGCGAGAAATTTAAAGAGAAATAAGTTTATTATCATTATTATTACTATTATAATTTCTTCGACAATGATAAGAAGTACGCGAGAAATTTAAAGAGAAATTAGTTTACAACAATTTTTATATATATTTTATTCAAGAGAACATTGTGTAATTTGTTGAAGAAAATAGTTGGACTTAATAAAAAGTACGATGGAATACTTGAAGTTTTTCCGAATGTATGAAGAAGATTAAAGTTCAAATGCAAATTTTAGGATCTTCTTGAAGAGTCTTGTAGTGCGATATTGCTCACTGAATTTTCTATCTTCACGCGTGTTTCCAACAAAGTCTGTCTTCATTTCAATGGGAACTCATCCATAGTATAATTTAATTATAAATTATTCAGTATGCCATCAATTTAAACCAAAAATAAATAAACATTATAAAACTAAACTATACTATATACGATAATACTATATACGGCACTTGTCCTTTAAAAGGAAGTTACATAAATAGACATGATATCGAAAATCGCAGAACTCTGCTCGTGCAGCCCTGCAGTGTCACGTGTTAGCTAAAACTCCAATAGAAAGATCGCGAAAGTTACCACAAGTTGCTTGTTTTTTATCATGTTAATTTTTATATGTAAATTATTTTTAATTTTTTTTTTATTTTTTTTTGAAGGGGCTTGAGCCGACGGACTGACAGAGGGGGGACGAAGTCCCCCCGTTGTCCCCCGCTGAGGCCGAGAGACCCTGACTCTTTCCATCTTTGCGATTTAATCTTGGGTATTCCTTTAGTTAAAAAAAAAATAAAACTGTTATTGGCAACCTTGACGCGCTATTGCCTTGAAGTAATCGAAAAAAAATCGATTACATTGTTCGGTCGATATATATCGGTTAACTTCCTTTTAAAGGACAAGTTCCCTATATACAATATTCTATACTATATACTATACTATATACCGTATACTATAAAACTTTATCTACGTTCTAAGCAGAAGAAAGCATTTGTTTGGCTATTTTCCTGACGTAACAACTTATTAGGAGATGAAGTGGGTGAATGAGTGTCAAAATCATGACGAATATGAAAGTAGACGTTGCCTGTTAAGAATATATATATATATATATATATATATTATATATATAATATATATATATAATATATATATATACTATATATAATATAGTATTACTATATATTAATATATATATATATTAAATATATTATTATATTAATACTATATATATATATTATATATATATATATATATACCGCCAAGCCACGACAATGTCTCACAACCCCTCCATCGGAACCGACTCGCGATTCCATCAGAACCCCAGATACAACTATCACCAACCCAAATGGTATATTAATATATATATATATATAGTATATATATATTATATATATATGTATAATATATATATATATATATATATATATATATATATATATATATGACTATTCAGTAGAACCTTTCACTGAAAAGATATTTTTATTAAAATTTTGTATTTTTCCCAATTTAGAAGGTATTTATTAAAAAAAAAAAATAAAAAATAAAGCATTAAAGGATTAAAGCATTGGTATTTTTATTTAACCAATAAGCATAAAAGATAAAAAGTTGCCAAGTTTAAAATAAAATCTATTTAACCTAACGTAACTTAAATAACATTACTTACTTACTTACTTTACTTTACTTTACTTACTTACTTACTTACTTACTTACTACTACTTACTTACTTACTTTAACCTAACCACCTTACTAAAAAGTAAATTATAAATACTATTTCTTTGCAGTAAATGTAAATTTTGTTACTGTTTTCCCTCATCCGCTGAAAAAATTCTCCTCACTCTTGCTTTTTCCACAAAAAAATTACAGGAAAAGATCTACCGAATGTCCTAATATACAAGTATAAATATATATAATATATATATATATTAATATATAATATATATAATATATTATAATAAATATATATAATATATATATATATAGTATATATATATAATATATATATATATTAATATATATATATATATATATATATATATATATAATAATAATAATAATAATAATAATAATAATAATAATAATAATAATAATAATAATAATAATAATAATAATAATAATAATAATAATAATAATAATAATAATAATAATAATAAATAATAATATAATAATAATAAGAGAATAATAATAATAAAATAATAATAATAATAATAATAATAATAAAAAGCGAATAGCAATTTTCTAACTCAAAGGATAAAAGTTGAAAAGATATTATTTTTTTTTTAACAATTTTTTTTTTCCATCACTTCCAAACACTATTTATCGAGGAGGTTAAATAAATTTTCCCTCGTTATAAATATCATTTTAATCTATATTAAATTAAGATGTATTTAGAGATTTCATATTAGAGCACTTTTTATTACTTTATTTTTATTATTAGAGAAAGCAAACAAAACTAAAAAGAAAAAAAAAACATTAAAACCGAAAAAAACAATGGCTTTTTTAATTGGTTTAAACAAAAAATCCATGGTAGTTTAAAACTAAATGGTTTAAATCAAAACTCATCTCTCTCTCTCTCTCTCTCTTCTCTCTCTCTCTCTCTCTCTCTTCTCTCTCTCTCTCTTCTCTCTCTTCTCTCTTATATATATATATATATATATATAATATATATATACTATATATATATATATATATATATATATATATATATATATATATACTATATATATATATATATATATATATATTATATATATATATTATATTATATATATATATATATATATATATATATATATATAATATATATTATATATATATATATATATATATATATATATATATATATATATTATAATATATATAATATAATATAATATATATAAATAATATATATATATGTGCTGTGTGTGTGAGAAATAGGTTGATTTCTTGGAAATCGAATCTTGATAATAAAAGCAAATATATGACTACTGCAATAATATATTTAAGAAAAGACAAAAACACTCAATTTTATTACAGACGTTTCGAATTGCACTAATCCATCTTCAGTGAGCTAAAATTAAAATTAAAAATAAACAAAGTTTAAGGTTAAACAATAAGAATAAAAGGTGGATATCTACAATAGCCGTCATTGTACGACTGGAACGGAAATCAAGAGAAGGTTGCAGAGAGAATCATAAATGCCGAAAGTGACAAATTTTGAAATGGGAGCTTTGTGCCATAGTTTATCGAAAGCTTCGACTTGTGCCACAGGAAAAGATTGTCAAAAATGCGAAAGAGCAGAGTATTAAGAGTCGGAGAGAAAGGTAAGAAGATCATCAGTTATAGAAGTCATACTGGCAATCAGATATAAGATTAGAAGATTTAAGATGTTTCTACATTTTCTTATTAATAATAGATTCGAAAATTTCAGGATGAACAAAGGTTAAATCCATATGAAGGTAGTTGGATTGTTGATTGGAGTTTCACTTCTTCAGCACATGCTGGATGAATGTATTCTTCCAGCAGGAGGGAGAGATTAAAGTTGATAAACAGTGAGGAAACACTTTACCAAGGAACGGTGCAAGCTCAGAGACACAAGTTTTGATGACCACTGGAGGAATAACTTCAACACTCTCAACTTTCTTAGTGTTAAGCTCAGAGAGTGCAGAAATAACATTTTAATAAGTTGAAAGAAGGTAGAGAAGAGGGATGGCTTTGGAACTGCCTAGAGGGGAAGAGGAGGAAAAATTCTTAGCAAACAGTTCAGCTAAGACTAAGACAGCAGTATTACGACAGAGATATAAGAGGGTGGGAGAGAGGAAGAAACAAAGTTGGAGCTGACATTTTAAAACGGTAAATATCAGAAAGTGTGAGGTAGAGGAACGAGAAAGATTGCTGCATTTCCAAAGAAAACTTTTTAAGGACTTGACGAGCGGTTTTTTTTTATTTTGTCTTATATATATATATATATATATATATATAGTATATATATATATATATATATATTATTATATATATATATATTATATATATACTAATAAAACATATATATTATATAAAACTAATTATAATATCTAGTAGAATATATTATCATATACCCCTAATATATATTTATACTTATATATATATATATATAATATATTATATTATTATATATTATATAATATTATATAAATACTACTAACATATATATATATTGTTTAATTATCATTCAAAACAATGATATACAAACATACTACTACCTACTACTACTACTACACTACTACTACTACTACTACTATTACTACTACGACTACTACTACTACTGACTTACTAAACACTAACCTTACTACTACTTATAATACGTTTACAATTATTACTAACTTACTACTACTACTACTGACTACTACTACTACTACTAATAATAATTTAAATCAATAATAAATGAATAATTAATATATAATAATAATAATAATATAATAATAATAATAAATAATGATAATAATAATAATAATATTAAAATTTTTTGGAAAGGACATGTCTTCATTTGCGAGCATGTTAAGATTTCTTACCACTCTGAACTGATTTTGAATCCAAACAAAAAAAAGGAAAGTTGGACAGCAGTAATAAGTTGCAGTTAGAAAGTGTTATATCCCAGTAAACCTATCAAGACCTAATTTGGGAATCTGTAATTATTTATAATAATAGTATATACTATATAATATACAACTATAATATTAATCATCTATATATATATATAAATACTATATAAGATATTATATATATAATAATATAATAATATATTAATAACGTCACTCCCCCAGCGAAGGTTTACGTCCTGTCAGTGAAACCCATCGAGAAAGGTCCTTGGGTATCAAGGGCCGAACGGCTAAATCCGCTGGCTGGCCAGCCCCGTATCGCGGATGCGGGAAGTTTCCACTAGTAGCCAAAAGCTACAGACTACCAATTTACTCATTAACGTCTGAGTGAGACGAAGCAAGAGTTAATTAGAGAATAAGCTCCGTTCTCCGCTCCACCAGTCTCGAACCTGAGGCCCTCTCGCTTGCTTAAGCGAGTTCTCTACCTCTGAGCTAGGATCGCTCCACTTTAATCACTATATATATCATATATATAAATCACTAATATAGTATAATAATAATAATATAGTATTATTATTATATATATCTATATATGTTACTATATAGTCTATATATATATATACTATATATACTATATAACATAATATATATTATAAATATATTAACTATAGTATATATATAAATATATATATATTATATATAAATACTATATATACTACTATATATGTATATATATATATACTATATCATATATATATATATACCATCTAATATATAATAATTTAATATTTATATAATACAATATACTATATATATATACTATAAATTATATATAATATTTCATACTCATTATTTTAACTATTTTAATTATATATATATGATACTAATATATATATATATATATATATAACTATATAAGTATATATATAATATACGTATATATATATATATTATAGTATACTATACTTATAATATCTGACTATATATCATATACACTATATTGATACTATAATACTATATATATATATAATATATAATATATAATATATAAACTTAATATTAATTAATTAGTTTATATATATATATAATAGTAAACTAGTTATATATATTATATAATTATCTACTATATATACTATACATTATTAGTATCATATACTAATAGTATATATATTTATATATAGTAATATTATAATATATATCTTATATATATATACTATATACTATATATATATATATATATATACATTATCACTACTACTATACTACTACTTACTACTACTATACTATATATATATATATATATAATATATATATAAACTATATATATATATCTTATAATATATATATATATATATACTATATATACTATACTATATATAATATATATATATAACTAATACCATAACCTAATAGCATAGTATCATCACTACTAACTACGTATAATAAGTAATAAATAAAAATTCACAATAATAATAAATAATACATAATAATCAAAATAATAATCCAATAATAATTCA
>JABUQX010077546.1:25000-26408 GCA_015478945.1 Trachelipus rathkii | reverse complement strand
CGTTTGAGAGCTTACTAGCTACTACTGATAATTCATAATCGTCACAGCATTCCAGCTCTTGAAGGTACTTCAAGTCATTTCTTGGGGCTGAAGCTGCTGATGGGCTGAAAACCAATTGGGGAAACAAAAACCTTACGAAAGTTAGCAAATCTTCATTAGTGCTTCTTGCTCTGTTCATATTAAACTGCACCTAAACAAGAACTAATTTCAATGAATAAATGACTCGTCCCCATCAATCTAGCCTCGATGTAGAAGCCACCAGGTTTACGAAAAGGAAACCGTTTTCTCAAAAGTTCCACATAAATAAAACAACTGGTACAGCCTCCAATAGTTCTCTATAATCAATCCCGTGGGGGCTTTATTAATTGCTCCACTACCAAAAAGCGAAGACAGTTTTCTATCCGATGAATCACTAATATTCACATCTCATTACTTTTCTTTATTAATTTTTTTTTCAAAATTTCTGGAAACGTTTGAACAGGTTCAATGTCTGGTCCTGATGAAATACAGTAACATTTGCTAAAAGCAGCAAATATGACTATTTCGTGAATATGAGTCGACATGAAAAGGCCAGAAGACTTCTTTTCAATCACTCTATAATGCCTACAAGCCACACTTATTCCGGTAATTGCTTTGCTGTGATGTCAAAGACATTCCTACATGTTATCTTTCCAATTCCAATCTGTTTAGGCACTGTACTACAACTTCTGCCAACATTTGTACCAGTCCTCTTCAAAAGGTTTTGGAACACCCAGCAACTTTGATTTACCTCCACCATGTACACGATTGCTAGACGTTTCAACCTTGTCTCTCCGTTACACCAACAATAACCTTACCATTCCCAGTGTACAGAGTCAGGTTAAACTACCAGGAAAATGTTTGTAATATTCTCACAATGCTTTACGAACGACAGACCTTCGCCGCGCGTAATGTAATTCTGCTCTTAATTACAATATTATCAAACTTTTTGTCAAGCGCATTGCAGTTTGCTGTCACTACCTAAACATTGCACGTCGATCACTTCTCATTTTCGATCTATTTCCAAGCCATTGGCTAAGTTCAGGGGTTATGCATTTTATACGTCTTTTGAAAACTCTACATGGATTCGATCTGGGACGGCCAATTGGGGTTCTTCACTGCTAGAGGAACTACCAACCACCCACACTAGTACATTCTTGCAGATACGTAATATTCCTCCTGCAAACGAAACTCCCTTTTAATTCTATTACTTTCTTGTTTTTCCCTTTTACGCTTTCTTCTTGTTTTTCAGTATATTTTTTATCCACATTACTCTTATACCCTCGCCTACCTTTTCTCTTCTGAGCTTTAAAAAAAACTCTATCTTCTTCATATTATTTTCATTGCGTTTGCATGTGCAATATTCAAAATAAATCATTTAAGGTTTCCT
>JABUQX010077546.1:0-20000 GCA_015478945.1 Trachelipus rathkii | reverse complement strand
ATTTAGAGTTTAACTCATAAAATCTCTAGCCACTAATACAGTATATTCTTTAAAAATATTCTAAAACATTTAATATTGAATAATTATAAAATGATATAAGTCTTAGATTAAGTTTCTTATCTTTATATATTTTATACGTGTTCAAGCGGATAAATCAATAAAAATAATATACTATAGAAACAGAAATTTTATGAATGTATATTTTAATTTTTTGAGGCATCTCCATTTGTAAAAAACCAACTTAATAGGCAAAAGTATATAACATATAACTTAATATAATTATTATTACAAAACATACCCTCATGTAAGAACGAGGAATATTTAGAAGTAACGAGTGTTTTTTTTTATCTATACAATCATAAAGATCACTCTCTATTAATGTATTAAACTTAATAGATTTCAACTAATCTATAGAAGAGAGAAAAGTGAACTCTCATGCATTTTATAGTTTAGTCAAACCCACGCAATAGTGATAAAAGATAGAATAGTATTTAGCTAGAAACATTATTAACTGGTTTACCTCAAACAATCTGATTTACCAGAATTATCCTTGAATTGATAATTCGCACACGATTATTTAGAAAGAGAATGATAAAATTAGAATTCCGAAGGTGCCATTCCGAGAAATACTGATTCGAGAACACGTCATACCACAATCACTGTGTTAACGAGTTGGCCAGACCTTAATAATATAATTTATCATTGTGTCTTCTAAAGAATACTAGTCCAGAAGAAAGATATTCTAGTTAAAAACCATGGGTCTGCATAGTTTGTATTTGGACCAACGTACAAACCATTGTTAATGGGATGTGTGTAAACTGAAATTTATTAACCATAAGTTATGTGACATATTTCTTTTACACCATTAGAGACTTGATTCTACTTCTTTATAATTCACCTTCAATTTTATATTTACTTAATATATGTGAGTTATTAATTATTGTCTATTCCCTCTTTTTAGGATCTACATTTGAACTTGTTCTCTTTTATGACTTGATGTCTTGTACCAAAGCTAGTTTACACGATTAATGTATGCCCTACGTCATAAGATTTCACCCAACAGATAAATAGATCATGAGACTTTTCAATAATTCTGATGTGAGAGAACAAACAATTGACTCCTCTCTCGTTAG
Source organism: Trachelipus rathkii (assembly GCA_015478945.1). NCBI lineage: Eukaryota > Metazoa > Arthropoda > Malacostraca > Isopoda > Trachelipodidae > Trachelipus > Trachelipus rathkii. The sequence continues at coordinate 18,867 of JABUQX010077546.1, read as the reverse complement.
TAATTGAGACAAATTTATCCGCAAAACTATCACCACACCCCACCCTCGCAATTTTGGCCTTACGTGCAAATAAGCTCTTAGAGACACAGAGATGTGCTTCGTTTACCAAGATTCGTTCTTTTAGTAAAGTTTAGATAGCTGGATATTAGTATTCTGTTTTTCCGTTCATGTATAGACTAAATGAAGGTGAAATATCTGTATCCAACATTCTCACACCAGTGCATTATCAAACGAGAATATCTATCACTACAATCTTCTTGCGTAGCATCTTGTATATTCATCCCTACAAAGAGCCATAAAGTGTTTTAATAGCTATTTTAGCCAGGATCTGATAAGATATCCCATAAGGTATAGACCACTAGCAGCGCATATAGAGATTCTTATCAAGTAAGTAAATTGCTCCGAAATCTACATTTCTTACCTGATTTTCCAATAGGCCATGAACTGTATTTAAAGTTATCGCCCACAGTCACTCTCCCATAATTATTGTCCATTTTCTTCTAACTTCTGTACTTTCTCCTCCACAAAAGAGGGTAATCACAACAGGCGAATGTCACTACTATCCCTTATTCCTGTCATATTCTGATTAGCAGTGAGCCACTAGTTTTTCTGCCCATATTTTCTAATCTAACCTTGCGGCTCATAAAATTTTTAGTCACACAGGTCTAAGCAAACGATAGGATCAAAGAGATTTTATTTCAACAGGATATTTAAAGTATTGTTTTAAAGGTATAAGCGCCATATCTAATATTTCAAAAGTATATATTAGGCTCCTGTATTGTTTGTTAAACTAAATGAATGCTATGTCCGGTTTAGTTAACCAATCCACAACTGAAATAATCACTATATAAATAATTGATAGGTCTCGGTTACGTGTTCTGTGTCATGCGAAAAAATCTTTGCACCAGCAAAACTTATATTGTATACCGCAATTCAATCAACCAAAATATTTGAACCATGATTGACAGTCATAGATTAGAAAGACTCTTGATTGACTAAAATATATTGAAAATTGAACTTATAGATAGATCTAATGACAAGTTGTATTATTTTTAACTAATCAGATTCATAATTCTATGGACTAGAGGTAGCAAGAGCGAGAAGTTGGCACAGATTATCTACAAATAATTATTATAAATTATAAAGAGCAGATTTCTAATTTTACTTTTATCAAATGGAGATCTATATTTTTTTTTTCACGGGTATGATATTACTAATGTCACAAACATTAATTGTTATCAAAAATATTTATAAGGCCAACCATAATGCGCAATATCTTGAGATAGAATATCTTCAGTTGATCACAAGAAGACAAATCTGGATTACATTTGAGGGCCACCTCAGAAGAGTAATTATTTATATATCACCCTGGACTATTCAACCCTGAAACGTTAGAATTGTAAATTCCTTTACCATGGCTAGACTCCATTTATATAATATGGTAACCAGAACTCTGCATGTGAATAAGCTCCTTACTCTCAACAGGTCAATAAAATACCAATAGAAAAATACTTTGTTATTAAACTCAATCCTAGGAGAATAGTTGTAGAGTTCAAAGCCTATTTATATTGACTAATTTATGTGTAAAGAAGCGAAGGGAAACCATGCCAAAGAAAAAGCGCATTAAACTTTGAGTTTAATAGAGAAAAGAAAGCAGTGTCATTTGTTTTTTCAACATTTTAACTTTACTTTATGAAGACATAATCAGCTGATATTAAGGTTGCAAAGCACTTTGTGTGGCGCTATTGTGAACATTTTCATACGTAGTTAAAGACAACATCCCTATAATGGTCGAATCCGCTATGCGAAATAAGAAATTTAATCCATTGTCATCTATTCTTAGGTCAATTCATTAATAGAAACGTGTATTAACATATTTCACTTACTGACTGATTCACCTTCAAAGCCGATGAGTATAAATACTATGTATATACTTGTTTTAAACCTGCTGCTACTTATGCATAGGATGATATCTCATGAATCTTTTTTAAAAGTAGATTTTAAAATATTGTTTCACAATATGTGAATCTAAAATTTAAACATTGGGTAGCAGGTTATACTCTGTTATCCATAAACATGCACAAAATGTCTGACGCTATCACCCAGTCTGCCAATCTATGTGACATGAGCACTGGATGAACACTACATAGACCTAAAGTATAATTATTATGTGCACTCTCTAACCAGCGTTGTTTCATTATTCATCAAAGATGAGACAAGGCCAGTGGCTTCTCAATAATTCAGTTGTCACATAATTCATTAATTATTCTGTAAAGTGAAACTAATTAAGTTGTATATATATATCTCATTTAATTAGCTTTAGTAAGAGGGTTAAAATCTTCAGGCAATAATATACAAGGCAATGTAAACTACAAGAGATATAGAAGATTTTGTTAAGTCAGATAAGATCATTACCATTCTCTAATGCATTAATTATTTTGCTATATTTTATATAAAAAAAACTACCATGAGCTCCACCTTTTTTATTATTATTAATTATTGATTATTATTATTTCATTATTATTTATTATTATTATTATTATATGATTAAATTATTTATTAATTATTATTAATTTAATTTAATTATATATATATTATATATTATTATTACTACTATTATTGATAGTTTTCATTTTTATAATAGTTGGGATGAGCAATTATACATAAAATCATTAGTTATTTATCTTTACTATAATACTATTTCATTATGAATGTTCTTACTAAAAACAAATGAAAGGTATGATTGTAAAAAATTTTTCAAAAATGACAGAGATTTGCCATCGGATTAACCAGTAAGTCAATAATTCTTTTCATCACTATTCAAGTCCTGTTAGGTAGAGTTATAATACAAAAATGCATTTATTCGCGAATGTCTCTCTCGATAGCTCACAAGGACCACCATGCTACTAAGCTCAACTGGAAAATAGAGTTTTGCACTGTTCGAGTATTACCGTTTTTCGACATTATCAATGATAGTAAAATTAATGCGTCTTCATATTCACAAACAATTACTTTGGCTATGGTTATCCCAATCAAAACCCTCGAAGTATAGTTGGGCTTATCTTTATATAAGATTTCCTAATATAATATTTTCTGAATTTCAAGTTTAATTTTAGGACCGTAAAGTCCCTCGATAATCATATACTGCAAGAGTCATAACTTACTAATTATCTTTCTATTCTTTCATCTCAAGTGCGTGGATCGATTAAAGATATACTTTGTGTTTTAATATTTCGTGCTAGATTATAGCTTTTAGCGCTCCACAAATACACCTTTGACAGAGTATAAGTTACTCTATATCCATCCAGTTAGAACTCTTAGTATACTACGCTTTTCGGATCATTATAGTTTTCTTCAAAGAGTATCTTAGCTTATCATTAGTCGTGTACTCACTATGATATCATCGCAGACACATTTCATCGAAAAAGCCAATGTCTTTGATGATAAATTTCATTGAGTCTATGTAACCGAAATGAATTGTAATAATTCAGCATATTCTGTCAGTTACACATACGAGAAGATGATTAAAAAGATTATTATAGAAAGGCTTCTATTATGTCTCCGTGTCGAAAAAATAAAAATTATTATTTAGATAGATCATGCTTGTAGTTATTTTCTTAGTTAACGAGGATATTCACTAGTTTCCAAAATCACATAGAGACTATGTGCGAGTCGATTCTCTGAAGACATGTAGTATGAGCAATGCTAATGAGATACTCCAACTAATTGTCAATGGAATGAGTAATTATTTCTCTTTTGTTCATTGTATAGTGTGGTAATATTCTTAGCTTTCAGATTTTTTATATATATACAACAATTGATTTTATAAACGCAATTTATATTAATTGGAGATCTTATTTTGACATTTTATTATAATGAGAATGAAATTAAACTATACCATTATCACTTCTATAACAGTAGGTGAATATTTTAAATACGTTATATCACCAGGCATTGAGAGTGAAAAACTGAAATACATTACTCCTGTCAAGATTGTATTGACTGACACATAGAGATCGCATCCCCCATTTTTTTTGAATTTTGTGTGAGAATTCTACTTTAGCCGCAAGGACTAATCAGATACTCTTTTTGAAGATTATGCTTTGCATGGATTAATAGTAATGAGATATAATACCCCTACCCAACAGTTTAAATGGTATTCGACCGTTCACAACTTCAGATACACAGATCAAATATTGTTTTCCTGTGACTCTATCTTGACACATTTCTTATCTTAACATATCTGTGAGACAAGGCTGCTTTAGACCCTAGTTCCCTATTTACCTCCATGTGGAGCACCTACATGCAAATTGTATTTTTCTACAGATGAGTCTTATCAAATAGCTTAATCTCCCTCCCGTATTATAGCAATCTGCCTATCTCACGAATCTCTACATCTAATATGTAACAATGTGAAAAGCTACCCTCAGAGTGATTTCTTCATCGGTGTCACATAATATGGGTGAATTAAGAGGTCGTGGTTTTTTGGGAAAACTTACAGAATCATGACACACAAGCACATTGTAAATGTAATCTTGTAATTTTCTATTTTATCTATGTATTCCTCCTGCAAAGCAAAAAGTTTTACACTGAAAAAATTAAGAATACATGTACCATACTTCACACTTAATTTTCAAAAACTTTCTCAATCTTTTCTATGAACTCTGACTTCACATGAGTAATCACTCAAATATCCTTCACTCTTACTATAATTTACTCAAATGTGCGTAGAAACAGTAATTATAATACTCAATTATTATTCAAAAAAGAATATTTATTAGATCACACATATGACAAATTGGTCAGCTTTCCATATTATTGGCGGCAGCCCACGAAAAAGCCTTAAGTAAGTATAATATCTTTTCTGCCCTATCATTACTATACTGTATTTTTATATCTTGTCAACAACATATTTATTATGGCTGGATGTCGAAATAGTTAATAATCTATAGCAGGGTCACAGATACTATACTAGTATTTACCCAAATACCCTATATATTTTATCAAATTGTGTAAAAGATGCGATTTGTATCATGATGCTCTACAAAATTATAGAAAAAATATAATAATTTGATTATTTAAAATTTTCTGCTTACGACATATAACAAATGTAGGTATAATATCTATTATGATATGGAATAATTTATTAACATTTTGTATATATATATATATAATATAGTATAACAGTTACTTAACAGAGAATATTTAGGCGATATGATGTAATTGATTATTTTGATTATGATAGTGGTATGATGTGATAATATCAATAGTGATAATTCATAATGTAACACGCTAATAATTTAACTAATATATTATAATTCATGAATATTATATTTTATCAATATTTACTAATTCTAGTGTGTTTCGCGGTGCCTTCTCCCCTACAGTATTATGAGAGTTTCACGTTTGAGGTGTCTTCTACGATGCACAAATTCCAGTACAAAGTGAGTTATGAGTGATGTTACCGGCGCTAACACTGTGCGTAAGGAAACATTAGATGGGGCCGGTCCCGAATTCCTGGCCCAGAGTACGAATAAAGAGTATTTATCATAATATTTAAACTTCATTTCAAATTTTTATAGCTCGGTATACTCTGTGAGCCAAATAATTCTTCTTTTAAAGTCTCAGAATATGAATATTTCTCCTCTACTGACAGACTTGCTTTAATATTTGGTATAAACATTAATAAATTTGTGCAAGATAGATCTCTTGGCCCCTCATTAATCTATACTTAATATAGGTATTTCTTACTTAAAACCAACTCCTCAGATAGAGGAGCTGTCCGTTATATCGAAAACTAATATTTTATTTACTGCTCTTGGACTAATTAAATTAAGAGGAAAATAATTATATATGAAATATTATGAACCAAATTTAAAATTAAATTATATAATATGAAAAATACATAATAGTAATATTAAATAATATAAAATTTATATTTAAAATTTATAAATGAAATATTCAATTTAATTTAATTTAATTTGATAAGTATGAAATATTATTTCTATTAATAAAATATATAATAATTATAAATATCAAGGCCCTATGTACAGATAATTTGAAATACCCGTCATATGGTGCGATACTTGCATTTTTCACAGAAAATTATAAATTAGTAGTGACAATCAGTGGATGATGTAAGATACGAGCCACTGCTGATACGTATGAGGTTAACTGCCTGAGAAGGTAATAGAAACGATGATTTTTAAATTGGTTTAATATTCAGAAGTATGCAGATATAGTAGCACCAATGATGGCCGAGGGGAATTTTTAATAATTAACAAGATGAAAGAGTGATATAGAGAATTCGGATGAATATAAAAATTCTGATTTAAAATTCTAGTGTAAATTCTTTGATCAGTTGTATTAAGCCGTAACTTAATAAAATCCTAATATATGGTAGGTTGTCACTGAAAACTCCTTAATTAACTATAATTTTTAGGAAAAATTATATGGGACATAGTAAATCCTTATATATTGGATAGGATGTCTATATCAGAACTAAACCAATTAAGCACAAAACACCTAATAACAATTACCAAAACATTCCTAAACCATCCAATATTCTTAATATATTAATCTGAATATTTCAGCAGCACTGATATAATGCTGAAAATAAAAATAGTTATATTAAATAGCTTGACCATTAATATCTAATAATTGACTCACAAACTTATATATAATACCAGCAATTACTATATCCAAATATATCTGATTTATATATATAAACCCTAAGGAGAGCAGGCTTTGGAGGTCTTTTAGTTACTTAGAAGGAAAGTTAGGCAGATATATCCCGCCGAGTAGTTCCAACATAACAAAAATTTTACAAGATTTGAGTGACCCCACCGGTAAAGTTATATTATAAATGTATAGAAAAGAGTATAAAAATAAAAACACACAGTGTAACAAATTGTAATTTATATATGAGCAAATATAATACACAAAAAAAAAGAAATATTTTTATATAATAATTATGAATAGACTAACACAATAAAAGATCACATAAGAGATTAAGATAGAAAACACAAATTTTTATCTTTAATGAATAAGTTTATTAATATTGAATTCTTTAAGTGTGAATATTTCATATATTTAGAAAAATAATAAAAATAGAATAGATTTAAATTATATATAGTAAAAGGATTGAGAGAAAAAGAAATAAGCTGCCAAGCCAGAATGTAAACACAGCTCTCCACAGAGGCACACCAAAGACAGACAAGCTCCTGAAAATACTAGAGAATATAAATAAGATGAGACACCTATATTATTATCAAGTAGTCTGCACATTTTATTGGTTACTATACTCTAAATTCATATGCTGTCTTAGTATTATTTGATGGATTACTACCCAAATCCCGTATTTAAATCATAAATTATTATCTTATAAGCAATATTGAAAATCATGACATCTTACGCGAAGAATATACTTTAAATTGGTCTTGATGATCATAACCCAAAACAGTCCCCCAATAACTTTTTGAATGGAGTGTAACGCCCTCTCTTCTCACAACGCTTAATCAATTCGAGGGACGCTCAAGTATACAAATGAGCCATAAATAAGTGTCATGCTTTGAACCTGTTAAAATTAATTTATTAAGTATAATTTATGAATTCTCCATGCCTATTTTTTCGATTAAGGCATACTTATAATGATACTTATAAGTGATTCAAGCAAAAGTAAATATAAACGTACCTGGAATTAACCAATTACTACTTTAAACCAATTAATATTTCTTATAGCCTTGAATCTTCTCTTGTCTTTGGACTTATCTTCCTTAATGATTATAACTTTTTGCTTCCTGCCTCTTCTGGCATAAATAAATAAAGTGTGAAAATAATAAAAAGAAATAACTAGTATTAGTTTCTTGCTGGTAAAATTTTGTTAAATTAATAAAATAATTATTATATATAATTAAATTAATTCGTAATCTAAGGCATTGTGGTAAATAGCTTTTAATGATAGTGCTAGTCTCATAGTTAATCGAGAAGCAGTAGTAGAGCTAATTTTTTTAGTTATTCATAAAATTTTATATTTTTCTCTTTTATTAGTTACTGATTCACATAAGTTACGGATGGCAATTGATCTTTCATTAGTTGGTTGAAAATATATTGAGGTTAAGTTTAACCATAGGCAAGTTCTAGAATTTCTTAGATAAATAATTAAGTGCTCATAATTAATTCAAAAATTGACAGGAACCATAATGACAATGAAATAATATATTAATCATACAATATGAAAAGTTTTATACAATAATGCCTCATCAGTTAAATTTTTATTCAAAGTTTTTGTTTATTTAAAAGTAAAAGTAACAGGGAAAATCAATTCAAAAATTGATTTAACGTTTCAAAAAATTATATTTTATGTACACACATATATTAATATATACTATTAACTATATATATTAATAATATATTAATATATTATATTATATATATATATATATATATATTAATTATATAATATATATAAGGGTGGTCCTAACAGCATTAATTAATTATGATATGTTTCTATTATTTAATTAGGTGGATTAGATGAAATTAAATAAAAAAGTTAGATCAGGTTAAGATTGGTTATACTTCGCTAGGTTAGGTAAACTTTATTAATTTATCATGTATATTATATATAATAAATCATAAATAAATATGATATAAGAGTATTTATGTTTCAGCGGAAGAAGTGACGATAGTATTATATTATTTTCTGTCTTTTTAACTCATAGCGGAAATGTTTTTGATCTACTTTCTGCACGAAAGACTACTAACACAAAGAAAAAATATATTTAATTTAGTATAAATGCTTTACAGTGAATGATTATATCTTATGTGTCTGTTTATGTACGATTTGTCACACACAACTCACAGTTCGCACATAGAGCCCTGATTATCAGAGTGAAGAAGGGGTGACTCGTTTTTGGCTTAATACCACACACTTTCGAGTTTTATCATAGAGACTAGTACGAGGCATAACTATCGCTAAATATATATTAATATAATTAATTTAATATATAATATAATAATATTATTATATATATATATATTATATATCTATATATTTATAATATATAATATTACTTTATTATATATAACATATATAAACCGGAATTTTATATCTTATTCATATATAAATTTAGTATATATTATTATATATTAATATATATATATATATATTATATATATATATATAATAACATATATACCACACATATATATATATATATATATAAACACTAATACATCAACAACATACATTAATATATTAATATACTATTAATAATAATAAAAAAAATATGAAAGAATTAACTAAATAAGCATATATATAAATAAATAAACGTATTAAAAACATATATTCTAAATAAATTAATTATAAATAAAATTAATATATCAATTTAATACTATTAATATTATTACTAATATTATTGAATAAGTCACTTAAGTTTTGTTTTTTCATAAAGTAATATAAGTTCCTCTATTTCTACATTCCCATCAGTCACTATCTCTAAGACATTTTAAGTAATTAACCTCAATACCTTACTCTCTCTTATCTCTTACCAATCTTACTCCACTTCATTATCTCTCTCTCTAGTCTCCTCTCCTAACAATTCTGATATCCTTTCCTGTCCCTACTTCTCATTCTCACCTTTTCATGTCCTTCTCTCTTCTCTGCTCATAACTACTCTCTTCTCTCTCTACTTCATCTCGTCCTCACATCTCTCCCTCTGTTCTCTCTCAAAATCTACTCACTGATTTAAGATTAAGAGGGCACCACTTGTGAGGATTCGCTCCACGAAGCACCAGAATTTTTAGTATCTATAATCTCCCGTCGCGTGACAATAATTAATTAACAAAAGAGATTTTAGGAGCAATTCTAATTCACAATGTGCTTTTGTTGAAGTCTACATAGCAAAAAATATGGTGATCAATTAATCTTATAACTATCTATTCTCTCTTTGGTTTAGAACTATCCATTAATGTAATTAAGGAGACTCATGATTGCTCAGCCACCTGCTTTAAACAAACTATACAATTTACTTAGCACCCTCATCCAACCACACATCCATACAGAGGGTAATAATGTTTCCTTATTGATATTATTTACTTATCTTATTAGATACCTTTGATTAATTGATTATCCTTCCGAACAAGAGCATACTGACTACCTTCGTTATGCATCTTAACTTTTTCTTTTACATTGTCAATGCTTCATCCAAATGTACATTTTAACAAATATCGATAAACATATTTTATGTTTCAGTGTTTCACCTGCTGGACTTACTACTTCTTTGTCCAAGCAGATTGAAGTTTCTGCATGTCTGCAAGAATACGAATTACACTTCACTTCGTTGTTTTGTAAATATGGTCGATTTATACAGTTGTTTAGTACCAACTGTTTCTCACATCATTTTTCTCTATCTAAGTTTTTCAGAATTTGTCCTTTGAAGTCACCCGTTTTGTCCTAGACTTATGAAACTTTACAGCTTTCCAGGATATTAAAACCTTCATTGATTCTGTAACTACTCTAGCTTTTGCATGTTCTGATATAACTCATCTCTAATTTGTCACAGATGCCAATCAAATCGTAATTTGGGCAGCGTTACAGCAGATCGATAGAGTTTTATAGTGAAAACCTATTCAACCACCGTTGCAAATATTCCGCTTTTGACGGGAAATTACTGGACGCCAACTTAGCTGTTTTATGTTATAAACCTTTCTTGAACGAAATAAATGCTATTTTATTTCTCGGTTATAACTTTCGTTTCCGCTTATTTATTATTGTAATCCTTCAAAACGTGACAACCAACAACGTCATCCTTCTTTCTTAACATAATATATATATATATATATAATATAATATAAGGATATATATTGGAAGGATTCCATTAATGTCTCATAATGAATACAAACCATTGCTAAATAAACTCGTTTATTCCGAGAAATAGGTTTCCTCGATTTATTTTCGTAAGTTAAAAACGATTTTGAGGTAGGAATAATCTTGAAAAGTTTATCTATATATATTATATATATATATACTATATGTATATATATTATATAATATTATTTTATATATATATATTATATATATATATATATATATATATATAGTAACTGTATATATTTAACGTTATATATATATATGATTTTACTATTTATATATATTTCAATATAATAAATATAGAGAGACGAGAGAGGAGAGAGAGAGAGAGAGAGTTCTATCTTTGGCATGCTTTGGACCTAAACAAGTTACATACTAGAAACTTTAAACATTTAATTGTATTTATTTTTAATCTTGTTATCAGATATTCAGTGTATGATGATGATTTCCCTTGCTTGGCTTTATTTTCGAAGAGGTCACAGAGCGCTATTTATCGAGTGGAGGAAGAAGCAAGGGTAAACTAAATTTAGAATAGCGTACGGACTTCTTATGAAATAAGTGTGTTAACACGAATAAAAGTAATTTTATGATTTAAAAAATAAAAAAATTAAAAAAACGCCCATCTTTATATAAAATTTAAAAGAAAAAAAAACTATTGCTTAATTTAAGGGGGGGACAATTATTCTTCGAATTTACAAATCACTCAAACAATTTAATCCCACTTTATTGGTTCAAAAGTAGTGAACCACTCGATAGGATTCCCTTCTCTTTCTTGTACTTCTCTTTTGAGTCTAAATAGAATACTAGCATATTATATTATATATAGTATATAAATATATATATATTATATTATAAAATAGTATATAATAACATTTAACCTATATATTATTATTACTATTCCACATAGTGGTAATAATAATACTATATTATATATTACATATATAGTTTATATATATTATATATACGCTAACAATTTAGTTTGACTTAATATTATATATCCCTATAATATATATATATCTATATATAATAATACATATACTATATATATATAGTATTATGTCATTATATATATATATATATTATCTTATATCATACTATATTTACTCTCTCACATATAGTAGTAGTATTTTGATATACAGTATGTATATTTTATATTATGATATATTATATTACACATATCATACTTTGTTGATGGTATATTAAACTTACACGTGTCATTTTTCTTTTATGCTGGATTGCCAAATCTTAAAAATTTCACCTTGGGACTGTCCTTTTATGCAAAAGAAAATATTTTGGTTTAACTACACTTGAATATCGCTATTATATATTATTATAATATATAATATATATATGATATAATATATTATATATATATTATATATATATATTATATACTTGGATAGTATATATATATATATATATTTATATATATATATAAATATAATTGATTGACTGTTGAAAGCTTGAGGTAATATTTTCAAAGATGAAAGTGAAAATAAAAATGATTTAAAATCTTTTGATTTATAAAATCACAAAAATCAAATGTTTTTGCCAAGCTTTCATGAATGGTATTCGGTCGTTTCTTCCAGTGACTGAGTGACAACTTGGGTGTTGATATGAATTAGCTACTTTTATTCTGGTATTCCATTTTTTTGGCAACTTTGTAGTTTTTCTAATTTACACTTGAATTACGTTCATATTTAAGTTTTTATTAATCAAGTTATGTAATATTTTTATTCTTTTCATATTTGTTGGTAGTTAGATCGATTGTAGTTTCTCCACTTTTGTATTGAAATTTGGGACTGAGTTTAATTTATAATGACACGACTCTATAATTTTCTCTTGCAGTGTTTGTAATAAATTTTTTTAAACAATGACGTGTGTGAAGTTATTCAATGCCGTGGTTAGAAGTTTTGCCGATTTAGAGAGAACGGAGAGATAGCTAATCATTCAATATCAGGGCCATATTTATGCAGATATATAAATGTTACCGCTCTTTTACCTGGTGTGCAGACTGATTCTATCTCGCCTCATATTCATTTTGTAAAGGACTTCTCGGAACGTTTTTAATTGATGGTATTAAATAGGTTTTAGTGCATATTTGAAGTGTGATATTCTTTTGTATTTTACAGTGTCTGTATGTGTATTTGGTAAATATCTCTATTGGATAACTCTGTTTGGTATATTGGGATTGGTCAGTTACGGATCTTGAAATGCGTTTGATAAATAGGTTTAGGGGTTTTATATTTAAGAACCTTTGTTTTAGTGGCACCTTGACGTATTGGATTTATTATGAGTATTATTAGAGAGATTATTCTTAATGTTTGGAAGTATATTTTATAAAGTTTTAAGTTTCTATTAGGTTATTTCGGGCTAACAAATTTAAAGGCTCTAAGGAATAGGTTAAACAAATTTTAGATCTATTAAAGTATTTTACTTCCATTAGATTTAATTATTCTACCTGACGGTATAATAAATAAATGCTTAAATGGCAAAAACTAATTACGAAATTGAAACCTTTGTCCATTAGTACCATTCAAGTGATGATGTTGTCAGATTTTCACGAGAGCATATCCTGATGAGTTCCTGAAACGACTTATTTTACCATTTATATCGATAATATCAAAGGATCTTGTAAAATTCGAATACTAATGGCAGAGATACGTTAAATATGCGACTAAACCTATTAATACCAGTCATATTGACAAAATGTACGGAATTCAGATAATAAAATGCACATCAGATTCAAAAAAGTAGTCATGACAGTAGTGATATACGCAATAATTTTAAAAAACCATGTCTAATACAGCAGTAGAATCATGATTGAGCTAAAAGGACGCCGCGAATAACGGCCAAAAAGGAACTGTTATGTTATGACTACAGAACATCTCATCTCTAGTAAGACATTAGGCAAACCCTTTGTTAACACGCAGCAAAAAAGAATTGTGGATATAAGTGTGCGATCGTGGTGCGTGTGTTAGGATGATAGAAAAACACTGCAAAGAAGAGAAAATTAATAGAGTCGTTCATTATAAAAAAAGAACAGTCCAAATTTCGGATTTACAAAGAAGGGAGAAACTACAATCGATCTAACTACTAACAAATACTTGAAGGAATCAAAATCAAGCATTCAGACTTTATTAATAAAAACTTTAAAAAGATAGAACTGTTGATCAATGTAAATTTTTGACAGAAGCAGACTACAAGTTGCGCCAAAAAATGAAAACAAGAATAGACTAGCTTAATTCATAATCTACACACCAATCCTTTTGTCAACTCAGTCCTGAAGATGGTAAACGAGAGTATGAATCACGAAAGTCAGCTGATTGTATTTAGTGATTTTAGATAAGTCTTGTTGTATGTTTAGATTAATGAATGTGTTTTACTTTCACTTTGAAAAAAATATTACCTCAAGGGCTTTTGTATGGCATCAAAATAACTAATCTGACGGAAGTGCTTCTTGGAATGAGCTTTTTTCCTTATCAATGTAAAGAGGAATATATATAATAGTAATATATATCATATTATAATTTTATATAGTGAATAAGCAGAAATAAATATAAATGATATATAGTATATTATAAATGATATATATTATTATATATATATATATGAGTATATCTGCAACCTATTGACAAATAATTAAATAAGTAAAGTAAGTAACCAGCAAAAAAAATTTATAATGATATAATAATAATTAAATGTAATATTAAATATTATATATATTAGTAATTTATTTAGTATATATCTAAAATAGCAAAATTAATATTTCTTATATTTAAATTGATATAATTGTAATTTACAATACATGTATATATATGTTTATATAATTAATATATATTTAATAATTTACTAGAAATAATAATAATTAATAGTATAATACATATGGTATAAACAATAAATAGTTATCAATATTTAATATTATTCAATAAAATAATGTTGTTAGATGATCATATTATTAATATATATATATTAAGCGATAATTTTAAATTTGCATAGATTAAATATATAATATATATAATATAATATATAATATACTATAATTATATAATATTATAATATATAGTATATTACATTATCTTATTTTTAAGTTTTAATATTAAGTATGTTCTTTAGCAAAAAAATAAAAGGTCAATGAGTAATTTTACAGGGATCCAAAACCATAAGGAAAAAATCGAAGGTCTCCAAATTAAAAACACGAGACAGACAACATATTCTCAAATGTACTGCTAGTGCCCTATTTGTTTAACTAACGAAATCAGCAACATAAAGAACGTAGAGATAGGAGTCGAGTCGGGGTCTCTACGGGCATCACCGTGAACTCGACACGGGGAGGGGCAGCTTCGGCACCACCCATCGGTCCCCCTCGGTCGGCTCCCTTGCCACTAAAAACATATTGTATCAATGCAAAATCGCTAAATTGTTTAAAAAGATAACTAATCTGCAGTGTACTTTAGCAGCTTTCGAAATTTGAAGCCAGGTTAGAAAGTGCCAATAAATTATACTATATATAATTATATATAATATATTATACTATTAATATATTATATTATTATATATATATATATTTATATATTATATATTTATAGTATATTAGATATTATCTATATTTAAAAGGCGTAGTACGGATAGTTATTGTTTCACATCGCGGATGACGGATGCGGATAGTCAAATCAACTATCACGTGGAGTTGCGGATTGCGTGATAGCGGATAGTTGAAGTTTTTAGAGTTTGGACACGGAACTTAATATATAGTTATATATATAATATACTATATATATAATTATTATATAATATATATATATATTATATAAGTATATATATATATATATATTATATATATATATATATATAATATAGATATATTTAATTTACTATATATATATATATAATATAAATGTAATAATAGACATATATATAAGTAATTCCTTTTATTTTACTATTTATTAATATAATATAGTATATATTTAAGTAACTATATTATATATAATATTATAATATATATATATATATGATATATATAGTTATATATATATATATATATATAATTACCCATGTTACCAGAGTGCAGGACGCTTGGAACCAACTCTTTTGACCCCACAAACCTCTTTCCCAAGCCTCAACCAATTTGGAAAAAGATTATATATTAATGCTTGAAAGTAATAATTCTCAAATTTGGTTCAAAAACAAAAGCCTCTAGAAAAACCCTTTCAGGGAGGTAGTTGCTTATCGCACACTGGAAAGCGCTCACTTAGGTACGTTTGTTGAAGGGCATGCTGAAGAAGTTCCATACGGTTTCGCAAAGGAATAGTTGGAAAACTTGTAAATTTCCCCAAATACCTATCCTCCTTTGTGTAAACAGTTTCATCCTGGTGATAGTTTTGTCTCTTTTGATTTCTCCTACCAATGTTAGAGTGTTTTTTGATACCTCGAACAAGGACTTTTCATCGCGCTGAGGAAGCCATAAAGAATATTCATGGAGCTCAGCAATGATCGCTAGCAATGGTAATTGCGTGTCTGTTTGTGTGGTCTTTTGCTTTTTATTGAGCTGGTGATATTTCTGCCTTTTAGCAGCATTTCATCACTAGGCATCCTAAAGATTAAATTTATAACCCTTTAACCCTTTCCGTGAAAATTATGTTTTGTATCTAGGTTTTAGACTGCTGTTGTACATGCATCATCGTTTTGACAGAGTTTTGAAATCTATTATATCTTCAGCTGAGTGTTCTGTCATTCATATAAAAGTCATTGCTTTTAATATATATTATATATTAATAGGTATATAGTAATATATATATATATATTAATATCAAAATTTAGTATTTATATATTATATATATATATATATACATATATATATATTATATAATATATATATGTTATGTATGTATAATATTATATATATATATATAATATATATATATAATATGGTATATATAATTATATAATTATTAATATAAAAGTTACTACTTATATATATATACTGATTAATATAATTATATATATATAGAAAGTAATATATATAAGTAGCGCCACGTGTTCTCATATTCATATATGAATGCTATCAGCTATCGTCTCACCAATAAATTTAATGCGGAAAGCGGTTGCGGATCGAAAGTGAAAAAATTGATGCGGAAATCCGCATATGCGGATGCGGTTATTCATTTAAATCTAAATATTAATATATATATAATCTTATATCATATATAGTATATATATATATATATACTATATATATATATAATAATATAATATATATAAATTAATAATTATATATAAATATAATATTATATAAAATATATTAAACAATATATATATATATATATATATATATATAGTATATTATATTAATATAATAATAATAATATATACCACTAATATTCTTTATTATATTTATATCTATAATATATAATAATACTATATATATACTTGTATTATTATATTTATATTAATACATTTATATAATTATATATAATATATATATACGTAATATATATATATATATAGTAGCTAGTATTTATATATTATAATAAATACTCTCTATATATACCTTACATTAAATAAACAGGTTATTATAATAATGTACATTATGTATCACAAATCAACCTATTGAGACTAAAATTAGACTTGTAGTACATTAAAAAGCAAACAAAGTGATCCTTATCGATATTTACGGTTTATAGAATCGAGAACACGTTCCTGTTAACAAAGGTGAAATCACACAAAATTTTTTTTCTTATATAATATTCAAACTGTCCGGAATTAATTCTTCAAAAATAAAGTAAAATGACACATTTGGGCGAGGAGGCATCAAATTAGATCAAATTGTGTATTATCCTTAAGTAACAATCAAATAGTTTTTAATAGTAATATATATATGATATTAATATTCTAATAATATAGTATATAATTATATATATATATTTATATTAATACATAAGTATATTATAATATATATTTGATATATAGTTATATGACTTTTTCATAATTTTAAATTGCACTTTTAAGAATAAAAAAAACGTAGGGTCCCTCATTTAGGTCCTGTGCAGATCGGATCAGACGAGAAGGAACTGCACAATCGCTCTGCACAGATTGAATGTCAGGTTACTAATTTTTGGGGTCGAAAGGAAGTTCCAATTTTAATGGTGCGTTAGCATTTTACATCTAATAAGCACGTTTTCTTATTAGTTATCTTATTGGATAAAACTTTATAAGCACACACACATTTTAATATTATAGTATATTATATATACTATATATATATGATATATATATATACTATATATACTATATTATATATTTTACTATATATATATAGTATATATATTACTAGTAGATCAGTCAAATATAAATACCTATTGATATATAGGTAGTATATACAGTGATATTTCATTTATACTATATAGTTTATATTATATAATATATTTATTTATTATATATGTTCTTATATAGTATATATATATACTAATATTTTATACTATAGGATATATATATATATATATTTTATATATATAATACTATATATATATTATATATATATTTAATAATAGTATATATATATATAAATATATATATAACTATATCATAACTACAATATATATATATATAAATAATATATATAATATATAATATATATATTATATATTATATATGATATATAATTATACATATATATATCAGCGGAAGTAACCGGATGTGTTATGTCATCCTGGTTATTCCATTTGTATATGAATAGGAATTATGGAAGTTTAGAGTGGAGGTGGCAGGAGATGGCGTTAGGATGATGGCGAATGGAAGAGAGTGAAGGTTAGATTTGGTTTTGTAGTGGCGAATCTGAGAGAGTTGAGAGAATTGGGAGAGAGATTATGGCAGGGCGTGAAAAATGAGGGTTTGAAATAAATGTAGAAAGAGTAAGTTTATGGTAGTGAGCGAGGAAAGCATACACAAATAAATAATGTTAGATGGTGAGCACTTAGAACAAGTGTGCTGAGTTTAAA
>JABUQX010077545.1:0-22500 GCA_015478945.1 Trachelipus rathkii | reverse complement strand
TGCCAATGATCCTTATAGTTATTTTTGTAAGGGGAACCACCGCCTTAATTCTAAATCCTTTGAGGTTTATATAAATGCTTTACAGATTACTCATGAAACTCCTGCGTCAGCAGGTAGGATTCATTCACCACTTATAGCAGCTTTACATGAATTAAATCCTCTTACACATGTTCGCTCTTCCCTCAATAATATCCATATTTCCAGTGTTCCTCATGTACCTACTCCTCCAGTAGGGCCTTCTCCAGCTCCTCCCCGGTTGTATGCTAGTGTGACTTCTTGCCCCAGTACCTCCTTTGATGTGACCCCCTCTTTGACCACCCAGGTAGCTGCCCCACCAGCGACGCTATCCTCTCCAAGGGGCCTCCCTCAATCTCCGGCTCGTTATCCTAGCCCCTTGTGGAATTCTGTCCCAGCGAATATCCAGGGTCCATCTGGCCCATAATATCAGTGGATATCCCATGATGCTCCTGTGAGGGCTCCTTTGGTACAGAGCATTCCGCAGCACCATATCTTATCTCTGCATTCTACAGATGGTTGGTCTTCCTTCTTGGCTTCTTTGGGTCCCCTGGTTTCCAAATTTCTCGCATCTTATCAGGCAAGTGGTTCTTTCCTCTCAGCTCTTTCTTGTGTATTCTCAGATCTCATGTCCTTGGTTTCTTCTCTCATTTTCTATAATGGCCTCCCCAAACCTTGTCTTGTAAATTGTAGATTCTTGTTCCCGAAATTGGGCATCTTTAAAAATTATGTAGGTACAACTTCCCCAACAATTTTGGGTTTGTGTTAAACCTAGATGCAGCCTAAATACACCCCAACAGTAGTTGGATATACCTCAGTAAGGACAGGGTCAATTCCTCTTTATCTTACCAAGAGATACCATTGAATGATGCTCCAGACACCGTCCTTGAGGTTCTGGCAGAGTTGCCTTTGCATCGGGCTAGGCATCTATGATGTTATGTTACAATTCTGGAAGAAATTTGGCATTACCGGAACTTCACTATATTCTCTCAATTGCCCCTCCCTTCTTTGATAATGGGTGATTTTAATGCCCACCACAATCTTTGGGAACCTGTTCTACTTTGTGGGGGATGCAATAAATCTGGAGATTCTCTATTCACCTTCTTGTCCTCTTCCAGTGATTTTTCCTTATTAACCCCTCGTGGTTTGGTAACGAGAGTGGATTCCTATAGTGGTAGGACCTCTATTCTTAATTTGGTTATTGGGAGTGGTTTCTCTTTGCAAGCTGATGTTCTTGCAGGACCTCACTTGGGTAGTAACCACTATCCGATCTATGATAATCTTCCTCAAAGGGTGCAACCCCTTAAACAACTCACCCTCTCACTTTGAAGTTTCCTACCTCTTAGGATCAGTGGTCAGGCCTCTCTCCCGGGGGATGCGGTTGGCATTTTGGAAGATTGGACAGGTGCTGTGACCCTTAGTATCGTTGCTTCTTCTGCAACAGTGTTTCCTCCTACCAGGGGAAATTTGGTAGAAGACCTAGGGCTCTGTGGTGGGGCCAAGAGTGTGAGGATGTC
Source organism: Trachelipus rathkii (assembly GCA_015478945.1). NCBI lineage: Eukaryota > Metazoa > Arthropoda > Malacostraca > Isopoda > Trachelipodidae > Trachelipus > Trachelipus rathkii. The sequence goes on along the minus strand of JABUQX010077545.1, from coordinate 20,968 downwards.
TTGAAGAAATGGAATAGGGCCTACAATATTTAGCGTAAGTTTCCTACCAATGGCAATGGCCTTGCTTACAGGAGGTTAGCTGTCCAGTGCAAAAGGTTTCATTTAAAATGTGAAAGGGATACCTGGAACAAACGGAGAGTCAAGCTAACTTTTACTAACCTAGACTCAAGAACTTGGTCCCTGTTGAAGAGCATGACAACAGCCTTTGTTCCACAATCATTCCCCCTAACTCTGAATGGGGGTCTCCTGCTCAATAACTTGGAGAAGGCTGAGTTTTTTGCTCATCATTATGAGCAAGTCTTCCAACTGGGGGTTAATTACCCAGCAGTATTGCCCTTGCTGCATATATAATGAAATTTGAACTTGAACCATCTTCCATCCTTGGGTACAATTTTACAGTTTCTGAATTGAATCATGCTTTGTCCTCCCTCCCTGATAGCAAGGCTACTGAGGCTGACCTTGTTGATAATAAATTTCTGCAATATCTTTCCTCTGATTCTAAGGATGCTCTTTTGAACCTCAACAATGCTGGCTGTTCTCAGGGTATAGTCCCCTTGCAATGGAAGTTGTCAGTCATCCTTCCATTTTTAAGACCAAATAGGGACTCCTCTACCCCAAAAGGTTACTGTGCCATTCAATTTCTTTCCTGCAATGATAAGATCTTGGAGAGAATGATACAGGCTCGGTTGTGTTGATGGATGGAATCTTTTTCTCTGCTCTCTCCCATTCAGTATGGTTTTCGGCCTGGTGTGGATACCACTGACTGTCTTCTGACCCCATAGCACATTATCTATACAGTTTTTCATAATAAACAGTATACCTTGCTTTTATTTTTTGATTTGGAAGCAGCATTTTTGTTTTACAAAACCCTTTAGAGCAACTGCTCTATTAAATGAATCCCCTTTTGGAAAGTTACTTATAGAGGGCACTTGTTATATTCTTGGGAGGGGTGCTGGGATTCGCTTCTTGATTCCTTCTCTCGATAGGCTTCGGGTTCCCCTCGAGGATATGATTTGGCAACTACTACCTCCACTAAAGTTATAACATATGCTGATGATTTAGTTTTAAGTGCATCTTCTACTACCCTGTTAGGTGCCCAGAGAGCTTTGGAGGTGGGAGCACAGGATTTTGGACTGGGCAGATTGATGGCACCTGCATTTCAATATAGCCAAATGTGCCTTGAAGTGTTTTACGAGACGGAGGGTTCCTTTCTTACCATCCTTTTGCCTAACAGGATCAGGTTTCCTTTGTCACTAAACATAAATTTTGGGGGCTCACCTTTGATGGCCCCTCTCTCACTTGAAAGCAATACATTCAGGGCCTCCAATTGCCAGTATTGAAGAGGCTATATATTATACCGTATATATATATATATATAGTATACGCCCGTATATATATGATTGAGACGTTTGGCGGGTACTAAATGGGGTGCTTTACAGAGCATGCTTCTCCACTTTATACCATCTATATCCAGAGCCAAGTTAGATATGGGATGGTCGTGTACTATTCAAAATACTGCCATCTGAATTGCCCTGGGAGCCTTTACTTCTTCTCCCATTAAGATATTGGAGGTAGAAGCTTGTCTTTTTCCTCTCTAACTGCATTAGGAGGATCTGGTTGCTAAGAGATCTATTAAGTTGATATCTGCATTGGTGAACCCATCCTTTCAAGGTTTTCTATCGTGCTTGTGAACTGGGTTCCTCTGGAATGGAAAAGAGGAATATCCCCTTCCTCTCTCAAGCTAGGCACAGTTCAGTACCCCTGGATCGCAGTTTCTCTTGGACCCAGTTTCATCCGCTTCTCTGATACCACCTTATTGCAACTTGGAGGCTCATTTCACATTTGCTTTCCCATTGATTTGGAGCAGGGATAATCCTATTTTGGGGCAATCTCTCTATCAAGATCATTTTTTCAGGTGTATACTGATGGTTCAAAGGTTCATCAGTGTCCAACTAGTTCTGCAGCAGCTGCTGCTTTGTATTTCTCAGACCTTTCCCTTACGCATAATTGGAAACTCTCCACTGCATTCAGTGGCCCTCCTAGAACTATATGCTATTCTCAGGGCATTACAGTTTGTGGTGGACTATCTCTCTCCTCAATCAATTATACCCTTTTCTGATTCTAGTGCAGCTCTTCACATAATTGCTAACCACCTGTACACCAAATACAGGAGAATTCAATTAGGCTACAAATTCGTTGTATTATCAGTAGCACGTTTCTGAGTCAGGGTTGTGCACTACATTTCCACTGGGTCCCTTCCCTCATTGGCATTGTAGATGAAACTACCAATGTATCCTCCAAGTTGGCCCACCAGCATCAATACATTGAATATTTTCCCTTAGAGTTGGCAGAATGGTATTCCTGCATTAGTAAGGAGGTGAAGGTTTTATGGAGAGGAGCTCGTTACTTTCCTTAGCACTCACCCCCTAGGACAATATTATAGGGCGGATGCTCAGTTTTCATTCCCCTGTGCATGGTCGCTTGGAGACTGCCATAACAAGATTGCGAATTGGGCATCTTGGTCTCCATGGGCACCTCCTTCATTTGGGTCTTTCCAACACACACCTCTGTCCATCTTGCAGTGGTGTTTTTGAGAATGTTGAGCACTTTCTTCTTCAGTGTGGCTGTTATTTGATAGCCAGGGAGGAGCTTCAGCTTTCCCTGCAGGGAGTGGGGGTTCCTCTTATGACTCTTCCGGTTTTGCTGGGGAAGGTAAACGTGCCTCCGGTATCTCAAGTTAGGGTTCATCTGGCATTAATCTGATATCTCAAATGTACCGGTCAGTTGAATAGGCTGTGGTTATTGATGGTAGTTATTTTAGAATTAGATTAGATCTGGAGGGGTCTAGTGGACTTATATCATAGTTTGGCTAGTGGGCAGGGAATTACAAGAATTATTTGGTATTAAGGAAATTGATATGACAGGAGATCCAAGCAGTTTTTGGATTTCTTTGGAGCCTCCTTTGATCTTGTTTTCTGAAGAAGCCAAGGGTTAGGAGGGGGGGACCTGAAAGGTCCCCAGGAAGCCCTATACCCGACCAAGATAAACCAAGGTAAGGCAATGAAGAAAATCTTCCACCAAAGAAAAATAACCATATCACATGGGAGAGTAGACAACAATTCTCATTATGATGTATAGGGGATCTTGGTGCCCTCTGGTGGGCTAACTCGTAATACTTTTGTTATAATATATGTGCACTGATATTACTGATTTCTCATATTTTTCAGACTTAGTTGCAGTTTGAAGTTGTTAATTAATTAAAGTCTATTTTCGTAATTATTAGTAAAAATTGATTATAATTATTATAATACGTGGTCATTGTACCATCTAAAACCACCAAATGGAATAAATTTAGATCAGAGAGAAGATCTTCACAAAGTTTTTTTTTCTTTGCAGGTTGGTAGGGGGGGGGGGAAAATAGCCATGAAATTCGCAATCCCACGAATTTGGAGAGAGCCAACTGACCACTTCCAGCCAATTGCTTTCTGTTTGGTGGACCAGTCGCAAGTGTCAAGCTGGCAAATGCGCCTGCTATCACATATCCAGACCTTCCATCATCCATTGCCCAAGTGCCACACTCTCCTAAGCTCCATGTGCCCACAAAGGAAGACAGGCATCTTCAGAAAAAAAGCACCAAATCAGAAGACGACGAAATTGTTGATCCTGAATATAGCCTAGTATAGATGAGGAGAGAAACCCATATTTCTCCAATCAAGAAGACATCAACGACTTGATCATAGATCTTGGTCTCACAATGTCCAATGCCTAGCTTTTGACGTCGGAACTCAAGCAGTGGGATTTGTTACATGAAAATGGGTAAGTCGCAAGTCTGAGAAAACATCATCACTCTTTATCAACTTTTTCACCAGTCAAGATGTAACAGGTTTGTTTGAGGCACTTGGAATTGCCTACAACTCCTGTGAGTGGCTCCTCTTCATTGATAGCTCATCGAAGAGCTATAATAGGCTAATCAATATTAAATATTTTGATATTTAATTATTATTCATATATGGTAAAATAGCAAAATTGCGAGCCCCCACATACATATGTTCATCTTCCATGTATTCAAATGATTATTCAAGAAAATTTATTTATTTCAATATATCGAAATTAGAGAAATTGATATATATATATATATACTACTATCATAAATGTATAATCAATCTAAGACCTAACTTCATGAATGATGTATAGAAATTACTTTTCAGAGTAAAATATTAATATTTTTAATTTTTGGGTATATATATATATATACCGAATATAATATATATATATACGGTAATAATATATACTATATATATATATATAATATATATATATTATATATATATATATATATAATATATAAACTATATATATATATATAATATATACTATATAGTAATTATTATATATATATGGCATTTCCAAGTTCCACTGTCAACTTAACTTTCGGCAACTTTTTTCTGTGACCCCTTTCCGATTCCTCTCTCACTAAAACCAAATGGCACAACTAACAAGATACTTGTGAGAAAATATGATTGCGTTTATTTCAGGCTCTCTAGCTCATACGGTTCAGAAAATATGACCTTTGAAACTTTGGTCAAAATGTTCAATTTTGAGAGAGTAGTCCTAGGTCAAAATACAATATCTCGGCTTCTATGGCACTAAAAGCCATCGTTAAAGACCATTTTAGATAGATCTTGAATAGCTGTTACAACATTTATTAGATGATTTGACCTCGGAGGTTCAAAATAAAAAATTGACCTTGGGTAGACCTCTGACCTTGACCTTAAAAAAAAAACTCTTCGATTTTTTTCAAGTATTTGGCATTTATTAGCTATGTAGTATTTTAATTGTTTTTTAATGAAAATATTTTAGGTTCTGCTGGTTTAGAAAATATAACGCAATTTAATATAGTATCAAATATCACATTTTCACTTTTTTTAAACCATGTAAGTGATTCCTACCTAGTATATTTATCAGAACAGGCTAACCTCATTCTTCGCTAATGCTATGAGCGGTCGGTTAGGAGCATCTCTATCCTATCTTCGTAAGCCTCAACTGATCAATGATGGCACATGAGAAAGAAAGCTATCTTTTATGTTAAAAACCCTTGGTAGTACAATTAAACGATATATATATACCGTAATATAATATATATATATATAGCTATAGCATACATACTAATTCGCCTCAGTCCATATCAGCGCCACTATATAAATAGTATATATCATGAGTATAAACTAGTATATATATATATATTATATAGTATAAAGTATACTACTATATTATATACTATATTACATATTATATATATTATATTTATAATATCATATGACAAAAATATCTGATATCCTTTTTATTTAAAAATTTATTTTTTTTGAGTTTGTACTGGCAAACAATTTCAGCTTTTCCTATTCTGCCTTTGTCAATGTATAAGTTCTTCCGGTTTTTGTTACCGGGCTTACACCTCATTAAGATGTCCTTGACATCAATGATAGCAGTCACATTCTTGACGTCAGGGTGTATGGAGAACACGAAGCTGAGGGTGGTACGCCCCTCAATGGAGCGGATTCTCAGCGAAGCTCATACTTCACCTTTTAATTACTATCATGTTTCTGTACTCCAATCATACACCAGTGCGCTATGATACCAGTGCTTCCATTCATAAGCTGCCGAATGCTAATCTATAGCCTTGCAAAGATGTTAACTGAAATAGGTGTTTCCTTGAAAGTAAAGATGTACTTTCTCCCGAGTTTCTGATTCTCTAGATGAAGAAGAAGATGAGCCAGGTACTTCACACTTGACCCTATACAGACATAGGTAGTTGATTGAAATGAATTTGATGGGACGTTCCTGTAAATAAAATTACATTTTAATTATTCTTTATCATTTTGTAGTTCAAATATTGAAACTGCTATATGTATCAAATATTTTGTACATTTTAATGTAATATACGCTATATTATATGAAAACTAATCATAATTAATTTAAACTAACCTGTAGTTAAATTTATAGATCTTTACCTGAAATAGTTCTTGAATATGAATAGACCTTTTATTAACGCTTTTCCTGATTGCTTTTTCCTTATGATCTTCCCATAGTTCGTAAAAAGGAATGAAATAGATGGAATTTGTAACGTAGACTGCAAATTTATACGAGTGCCAAATGCATCCAAAATATGACTCGTCATTTCCAGTTCTTTTCGAAGGCTTGACCCTGGTAGAGGCAAGCCCTCTTCACAGATCCGACCAATGCCATCCACATGGCACTTTTCCCATTGACTGAGTTTGCAAAAAAGGCCAGTCAGCCTATTTCAACTTTAAAAATCTTCTTGTGGATATAGAGAAAGGTTTAGAACAATTCTTCCCTGTTTTTGTATTGCGCAGCACAACCATCACTAAAGTAAAAATATTTTGGTCTATTTGATGAGACAATTAAGAAATTCTAATTAGGCGAGTTGAAAAAGGTTCAACTGCACATGTAATGCTGCTGTGTTGCATTCAGAAATTGCAAACCATAACCTTTTTATGCATTCAATGTATTATGCCTGGCGCAATAAATGGACATATGGATGTATTGTGCTTGACAGTTTTCCAAGTGAAAATGACTGCTGCGGCATTCCTTGCACGATAAATGAATAACATATTAGAAAACATCACCAATATCACCTTAACATCTCTCCGACAAGTTTTCTCTTTCAATGTCTGTAGACACATGCCATTGCTTTTTGTATAAATATCATGTTGCAGAGTACCTGACGCTTTCATTACATAATAATTAGTGTATTAATTCTTCCACAACAAGCTTTTGAGTTTGTAATGTAGACCGGTCTGTTGAAACCCATTCCTTAAACTCTATCTCATCAACTCCTTTTCTATCAAAAGCATTATTTAGAAGATGAACTAATTTTTCTTCCTTAGAGCAGTTATCACATTTTCCAAAGAAACATAGCTCCTGTGTGGATTACATTGGAGAAATGCAAGACAGTGACTGTAATGACAAATATAATTTGTATCAATCTCCCTTCTGTCGATGTTCCTGGGCTATCCAACAAGCATGGTGTCTCGCATTTAAATATGTTTACTGTAGCTTCTAACATGAGTTTAACATTTTGATGTATAGTACAAACACACACAACATGAGTACCACTTGACCCTGGTAATACACATTCTTTTGGACGAAGTTCTTGAAACTATGATAACCGTTTATCCAACTTTTCCCGATGCTTTTCATGAAACTTTTGCTTCTTTTCTCTTGTTCCATCAACTCGTTTTACAGACACACAATCTTTCATTCCTGGCATTTCTCTGGACACATCTGCTGAATGATAGAAGTCAATTACAATGGAAACGTGTTCACTGTCTAGTCTTTTTCCCAATCTTACATTCGGTGTTGAGAACACTCCTTTCTCTTTTGCCAAATTCTTTGCTTGCATAGCCATGAAATTGGAGCAATTAAACTCTTTCATTATTCTTGTTATTGGCCAGCGTTTTGGCAAGATAGTTAAAATAGAAAGCTTTTCACTTCTGCTTGTAGATTCCTCATTGAATTTTTCTTTTAACTGCTGAAGAATTTCTATTTCTGTATTATCAGTGTCACTGTCTGTAATTGGTTGCCCAGTGGCTAGTTCAAGTTTCCTTTTAAAAGCTGTTGTTACTTTACATAGCTTTTTCTTGGCATAACTGGGTTTGCCAGATAGTTTAGATAATTTAATTGGCGTTTCTTCAAGCGAGTCCAATGATTTATTAATTTCACTAACTTCATATTCCATTTCAGCACCATCATCATCAACTTCATGTTGGGCAGATTCCACTTCAGGAGAGGAATGCAATGATTGACTTCAAGAAGAACCCTCTTCACTTTGATCCTTTGTTAATTTTTTGCGACAGTTACTACATAATTTATGGTATACCTCAAAATTAATTAGGATACGTATTCTCAATAAAATTTTGGCACATTTAGAAGATTTTTCTTTATCTTTTTTTATGTACATTAAAAGGGTCAAAACAAAATCTTCCACTATTTAATATGGTTGCCGAACTGGCATCCATCTGAAAAAAATAATATATATATATATATATATATATAAATATATACTATATATATATATAATCATATATATATATATTATATTATATATATAGATATATATATTATATATATATAATATAATATATATATATAATATATATATAATATATAATATAATATATATAATGTATAAAAGGTTTTAAAACAATTTAAAACCTCGCTAAGTAATGCTTACCTCTCATCAAGTGCGTCCCATATTCATAACTAACCTACTAATATTTATCGATTAATCAATAAGAAATCAATTTGTAACCACATTTTAAACCCAAGTGAAAAAACGTGATATTTGTACTCTATTACACATTGCTTTATATTTCACACACACAGTCCTATATATATATATATATACACCACACAACACCACCAAAATATATCATATATAACAATAATTGAGCAAAGTTTGAAAAAAATCGAAGAATAGTTTTTTTTCAAGGTCAAGGTCAAGGTCACCAAAAGGTCAAATTTTTTATTTGACCTCCGAGGTCAAAATCATCTAAATAAATGTTGTACAGCTATTCAAGATCTATTAAATGGTCTTTACACGATGCTTCTAAGTGCCATAGAAAGGCCGAATATTTATTTTTGACCTAGGGACTACTCTCTCAAATTGAACATTGTGCATCAAAGTATCAAATTTCAACAAGGGTCATATTTCTAACCGTATGCGAGTAGAGACCTGCAATAAACTGCCACTTCATATTTTTCTCAACGAAGATTCCTTTCATAGTGTTGCCCAACATTTTTTCATCACAAAGGCGGAACAGCGCGGTCAGGGAAAATGTCGTGTCGTACAGTGACCTATTGAACTGAGCCCCAATGTATAATATATAAAGCTATATGACAGTATCCCTAATATTCGTGACTTCTCTGCCCCTGTCCACTCATATATTTCTAATCTTAATATTACAGTCCACACATATACTCCAGAGCCGTACCTCTGAGCTGCTATAACACCTTATGACCAGATCTAGTATATACTCGACCTACGCTAAGCTATAATCCCTTGCCACTCTCACTCTCAGCCTATATTATTAAACTCATAGTATTAGATTACACGCTATACCTCGCCCTACCATCTAATTATATATATATATTATAATATGATATATTATATATATTTTTTTTTTTTTTTTGAGTTAGTTCCTTTATGAACAGGACCCACCACGGCTCACAATGATACGCACTTCATGCGGCCTCACTGCTGAAAATCTTAAGTTCATACCTAGCCGATAGTGGCCTGCTTCATATGGATCACTACTGTTCTCAAATGTCGATCACAACTCCGCGAACCGATCTTTTGATTGGTGAATTCATGATCTTCAGTCAGTCAAATCATAATAAAAAACTTAACTAAAACTTTATCCCTTGCATGCTAATAGGTGCTTAAGATTACATAACAAAATCAAATGCCATAAAGAATATTCACTTCTTGGAAGATAACAAGAAAAATAAGTGTTACTGCTAAATGGGAAGATTCTGATAAGATATGGATAATCTTTTAGAAAGTTGTTATGGACCGTAAAGTAGCAAAGTGACGACGCGAATAGGGTCCAGATGGAACAATCAATGAAGACGATGGATGAACAGTATTGCGGGAGTACTACCTTGTCTCGCTCCGTATGGCATAAATTTGCAACACTAGCGCGAGCCGCAGGTAGTCTCGCCTTGATCCGGTCTCAGATGGACCCATCTACACTCAACTGCAGCGTGCGCACACAGCATGATCATATTCTACGTGTGCTCTGTGCAACTCATACTCGCGCACTGCTTTCACGCACAGAGGACCTAATCCCACCTCAATATGTACCAGCGGCGTTTCTTCTGGTTGGATTTGAAACCACCCACACTGCATGTTCCCGCTGTTATGTTTGCTGAGTTTCCTTCCCCACCGATCACTCGTTCCAGCACTTCTGCCAACAAGATCGAAAGCCGTGTCGAGCGGGATAGTAATCAGTTGATGGCGAGGCATGGCCTTGCTCGCAGATGGCATCCGGGACGGTACCTGGAACAACTGCCGTGAGCAAGCAGGTTAGTGCGCGCCATTTTGTCCCTCTCTGTCAGCGATTTCATTGCCAGTACCCCTACATGAGAGGGGAACACAACATAAAAAATAATTTGTTTCTTACGAGGGAGTGGAGAAGTCGAAGAAAATTGTTGTACAGCTGATACCATTGCGTTTTTTAGAATAAGGGGGTTTTTAAGCGCTTGTAGAGCGCTAAGCGAATCTGAATAAACGACATAAGAGTGTTCTTGGTTAAGGATTAGAATTCGGAGAAAGGCAATCATTATACCTGGTAACTCTGCTGTAAAATTTAAGCAATAAGGGGAAGGGTTATGGGAAGGTTCGCGTCAGGAAAACAGCAGAAGCGCCCAACGGTCCCCTATTTTAGGAGCCGTCAGTAAACCACTGGAGTAAATTTATCGTGAAAACTGCGCGTGAGCAGAAATGATGCTCTGTTAACAGGCAGCAGGCATGCAGATTGCGCAGAGAATGTCAGAGCCAAGCAAATTGTAGGAGAGGGGAAAAGCCAAGGTGTGTACCCTTCGTAGAAAGAGAAGGGCAGCACCTTTTGAAAAGGGATGTTGATGAAATTAAAGATGGTATGAACCGTCTTTGCAAATGGCAGTAATTAGGATTCTGAGGCTCCTCCTACAGAATCGGGTGTCAGAGCAGGACGGTATTGGGGTTTGAAAACGAAGATAACTTGTACACATTATGTATTCTCTTCGAAGAGAGAGGGCCATCACATTGGATCAACTTCAAGGCTCACCTGGCGGGACGATCGGAAGCTCCAGTGTAGATACGGATCGCTTCGTTTTGGATGGGGATCTAACATGTAGTAGTGTTGTGGATGGCTCTTGACCATATCATTCAAGCCATGTAATTCCAGTTTTCGATCGGATTAGGGCTACGTAAAAGGGATTTGCACTTGCGATCAGCACCCCAGATTTTGAGGCGAGATGACGTAACAGGTCAAGGGTGCTGATGACAAGTTGTTTTTAGGGTTAATATGCGGTGCATATGTTAAGTGGTCATCTAGGATGAGCCCTAGAAATTTAGACCTGTGAAGTTACACGAATGGGCGAACCACATAACGTTAGGTTCGCTGCGGAAGAAGGGATGGCAAGTCTTCGCATTTCCCTTTTTTGCTTAAAAAGGCACTGCTGAGCGTTTGGGTGGGAGGAAACCAATGCAAGCCATGGAGCTAGCCCACCTGTGAAATATTTTGCAATAGCTAGTTGAAGTTGCTGTTCGAGAAAGCGGCAGCCTGGCACCGGCTATGTATAATGCTAATGTCATCGACATATAGAGAAAAATGGACAGTCGCTGGGGAATAGAGGTAACAATATCATTAAATCCAAGAGCAATAGTAGGTACACTTTAAAAACTACCCTGTCGGCGACGCCTTCATCCAGAGTTAAGAGTGGCGTGACAGAATAAGAAGAGCACGAACCTGGATTAGATCTGTGCTGATAAAAGCATTGATAAAAAGAGCGAGTTGTTCCGCGGAAAACCAAAGCAATGTAGTTTAAGGAGAATCCCAGTTCTCCCCGTTGTGTCGTAAGCCTTTTCAAGCGTCAAAAAAGACACAAGAACCATCCCAACCAGTTGAGAAGGCATCTCGGATGTCATCGGTCTAGTTTTACCAAGGGGTCCGCAGTCGGACGATTTTTTGCGGAAACCAAATTGGAAGTTTGAGAAAGCTTGACGGCTCTCAAGAACAGGAGCGTAAGCGGCAGATTAACCATTTCTCCATTAATTTACAGGAGAGACAGGTCAGCGAAATTGGTCTTTGCTTGTCTGCCAACTTCGGATCTTTTCCAGGTTTGGGGATAGGAATTTACAAAAGCTGCTAGTCCAAATAGAATGGAAAAAGCAAGAATTCGATCCGAGATTCTGTTATATAAATCCTAGTCAAAAAATGCTGACCCGAAGGATGATTATGACGGTAGCATGATCGTAAGAAAGTCATGCTCTGGACCAAGGACACCGTCGTTTTGCTATTTGCCAATGCAGTTGATACTCTGCAAGTTGTAAAAAAGGGACGCGTTTTATGTATGTTCTTCTCCTTTCGCTGTTGAAAAGTCTGTAGTAGCTGTGTCAGTTCTCAGTTTTTGTAAGGCTTCAGTGTAGCGGAATGAACTCGGATATGGCTAGCAAGGCTATAACCTAACGCATCCGCTGCCACCGCAGCGAGGGCTTGAAATCGTATCAGTTATTTCAGGCCCATACCGGAGGACTGTGGGTGAGGAGTTATTGTAGCGACGAGATATTTTCTGTGTAACTTTTCACACTGAAGGAAAGGAGTTGTGCGAGTTAACAGTCGATATGTTAAGTTCGAAAATAGTGTTTACGCGTTTGACGATTATTAATTCGCCTAGAGTCTCGCTTGCGCAGCTTAAAAATAATCATGTTTGGGTAGTAAGGGCCTTTTTGTATTGCCTGTGGAGTTTCTTCTTTCCTCGGTTGGCTTGTGCGCACTCTTGGACCACCAAGGGGTTGCGACCGCCTGTCTGAGGAAGACTGTGGAATGCAAAGCTTCCGCTGCCGAGATGGACTACTTTCTGGAAGAAGCGAAAGGCATTATCAACAGTCGAAAAGTAAGAATAAAGGAAGAAAGAGGGATAGCTGGGGCCCTGATAAAAAAGGAGCCCACTCCGCTCGATCATAACGCCAGCGTGGAGTTGGGTTTTTGCATTGGGCTTGAAGCAAGCTCATTTAATGCTATTGGTAATGATCACTGCTGTATAAATAATCAAGCGGGACCAGGTAAAGCGATCCATAATGGAATGGAGCAAGAAAGGAAATGTCGATACAAGAAGAAGTGTGTGTATCTAAACGTTCATAGTTGGAGTCCTGTGTTAAGGCATCCATGGGAGAAGGTGGGTTAGGAGATCCATTAAGATCTTGGACTTAGATGATAGTGACAGAGTCACCCCATAAGGGGGTGGCGGAGGTTGAAGTCACCTAGTATAAAACAACTGAGCAGGGAAGTTGTTTAAAAAAGATCAGCTAAGTCAGCCTTAGTAAACTCACACTTGGAGCCAAGTAAGATTGAACATATAGTAAGCGATGATAGTGAATTCTTGCCGCTACTCCATGAAGTTGGTTTGGAGAGACTGGGGAATAGGGGATAGATTGTGAATGATTATTCCTGCCCTCCCCTATCATTGTCACTCTTTCTATAGAGGTTAGACGGCGATTTATATTCAGATGGTTGAAGGAAGTCAAGATGACATAGTAGTTTCTGCAAACAAATACACTTTGGTGTACATATGTTTATTAGTGAACAAGTTCTTCGAAAATTAGAGTGGTAATCCACTCCAATTCCATTGAAGAAAAGTAGTCATGGTGAGTTATTAATATTATGATGGTGGTTATTAGAGACAATTGTCTCTATGTGATTGGGGGTAATGTTAGAGGTGGGTTCAGATTGAGAGAGAAGGTTGAGACGTGGGTCTCGGCGAGGGGGAACAAACCCTGGGGGGCTATGGGATGTCATTACACCAGAGATTTGTTAGTTGTATGACTCTTTTAGGGAGAGTTTTCAGATTATTTTGGTGAAAGAGCCTTCACCATGAATCGCAGATAAGTGAACTTCAACCGAATCCAACTTGTTTATTTGTGGGTTTGGTAGGTTTAAAGAGACGAGCATTCGTAATGCTTTCAATTTATAGTGAGAGCAGTTTCAGATCCGGCCTTGCAAGCAGATCAGAAAATGTGGGAGGGCATAGAGTTGTTTCCATGGAAAATGGGAAGAAAGTGCTATCCAGAAGCGGTATTGTCTTTTTGAGAGAAGTATTGGGCGTTACGACATACGAATTTCCAATATGCGATTCGCATGAATGGCAAAGGTCGATTCTGGAGGAATTTTCAAGTACTCATCATGCGGGTGTGATTTGAGAAATTGGGTAGTTTGATTGGAAAATGGGGGACTTCTGGGTCCATCTTCATGCCTCCTTCAGACCCAAGAACGTTTAGAGCGTTTTGCGACGGTTTACGTTGAACGTTTTCCATCAACATTTCTCTGGAAGTGCAGGAGTGCATTAGAAAGAGAATGGGGTCATCACATCAAGCTCCATTTGGGATCTGTTATCCAATTCATTCTTCTAGGGTATAGAATCCCTTAGAGGGGGCTGATAAAGGAAACTCGGGAGAAGAGTTATAGGAAGAATCAGAGGAACTAAAACTGTCTTGTAGACTATTAGATGATTGGTTGGTGAGTTGTTCATTAGTTGGGATTACTTGGGTACAGTCTATTAAAGCCTTGCATGTCTCAGAAGCACTCATAGACTCGCATGTCTTCATGCTCCTCCAGACCCGTCTGATCTTTTGAGTTGCATTTTTTGACATCTGGGGTTATTGTGTTTTTGTTTAAAAATTCGGTTGCTCTATATTTTAACGAATAATCTTTAACTTGGCGACTATTCTTTTGTGTGTGTTTTGAAACATCTTTACCAGGGTTTTAGTAATAGTGGGAGGCGAATTAAGGGACAAGAGACCGGCCTCTTGCATAGTTTGGTGAACCAATTTGGGGAGATGGGACAGTGTGTCTTGGCAGCGAAGTGTTTTCCAAATTTTGTATGATGAAGCTGAGCTTAGTGTCATTGTAGCTTGTTGAGCGAGTTAATGCTCAGATAGCTGTTGATGGCCTTTGGCACGGGAGATTGGAATCAAGGGCTGCTTTTGTTGCTCTTTCAGAAGTTTGTAGTGTGGGCAGTACAGGTAGATGGTTGCAGTACTTGCCTGAGTTCCAACGAATTTTAGAGAGGAGTTCTATTAGGAAAGGGTGGTGGCGGATTAACACGTGGAGGGGTGGGGGTAGCTGAAATTGTGGCGTAAGATTGATTTTTGATTTGTCTGATATTTTTCATTGAGCTGCCGTATAGCATCTCTCCTGCTCAATTTATGTATAGTACATAGCTCTAAAGCCTTCTGTTCAAACAGGTAAGACGGCATTTGAAAGGAGGAAGCACTGTGGGGTCCCTTGCAGTTTCTGCAGTTAGGGGTATTTTCACAATGAGTGCGTCAAGCAGTTCACCACGGAGTGGGCAAACGTAATATGTCCCCTACAATATTTTTCGGGATGACCAAAACCGTCTGACATTGAAGCAATAGCCAGGCCGAGAGCATAAACGTTGCGAACACTGTAAACTTCGAACCTATTTGACTTTGTAGCGGTGGATAAGGGTATTAAAGCAGTCAGCAGATGACGGGATTGGTTTGCAGGAGTTTCCCCGCGAGGAGGGAAATCTAATAAATGTTTGGAACGGAAAATCTTTTCTGTTGGGGTTCTTCCAAAATGACAGCTGTGGCTTCGTCTTCTGTTTATAAACAATTAAATAAGTGCCGTTTAGATGTGTTTTCTTATGTCTCAGGCAGTTGGAAATAATTGGAACATTCTCCAAGCAGACTTAAGGATGACAGAATGGAACTTGATTTCGTTTAGCAGGTTTTACGAGAATGGACCCATTCCTCATCAATGTGACTGGAGGGTTTTCAACTCCTAGGGCTTTTTCGAGTGCCCTACTGAGAGGAATGGTTCTGTGCTCAGTAAGAGTTTTGGAGGTAGTGGATCGCAATATGTAATACATCGGGAATGACATGTCTTCTGACATTCCTGGAGGGGGTGCAGCGTATGGAGTAAACGAATGAGTACGACTATTACGGGGGCACCTTTACGGGATTGCCCGGGCCGTGGGGGCACCTGAGGTGTTCGGGGTTTGCTGGTCGACGAATCGGTGAAATTTCGCAAAGGACCCTCAGCTGTAGGAGAAGGAAGTAAATAAGTACCAGGTCTAGAAGTAGTAGGACGTGGTAGGCCAGGCAGGAGCTGACAGATGGAATTGTTTAAAACTCACCTTATTTAAACTCGTATTTCATAAGGACTTTTTCCATAAACTTTTTACCACAAACTTCTCTCCATGGATATGAACAGCATAAGAACAAAAAGCAAATGAGATATAAATGTAAATAACAGGATGGACTGGAAAAGGATATATTCATACAGCGGTAAATCCTTCTCTCCATAAGCAGGTCACAGCCAGTAGACCCTCCACACAACACCCGGGACCCACCCCGTCAGGGTGGCGTGGAGTGGCCTCGGAAGATCCTCACAGAACTCTACGTCCTCCCCACCCGTGTACACACGGCACCTAATGTCTTCGCATAAAAGGGAGAATTGGATCACATCAAAGTGCAGAACAGCTACTCCATTCAGTGGTCTAGCAAGATCAGGTTTTTCCTTACAAGTGAGCGGCCCGCCGTCAGAAGGTTGGAGCGTTAAATGGGGGGACGGTTTTTTCAACGGTACCCTCATCCACGGTAGGAAGTGTCGGCGTGAACTGTAAACCGGTGCGGGAAGAGGGCGCACCAGATAGCCCAAGGGCCGTGATGGGAAAGGGGAGGGTAACCTTATACAAAAAATAGACATTTTTACTGCGGAATTAAAAAAAAAAAAAAAAAAAAAAAAATCGCCTCTTCGCTCTAGGACGCTGAAGGGCGGGTGGTATATCCGTATATCCCGCCCAACAGCATCCCAGAGAGCCCCCAAACACTTACCACGCGTAGCGACTTGACTGGGGGATATATTATATATTATATATATATAATTATTATATATATATATATATATATATATATAATAATATATATCATATATATATATATAATATATATATATATATATATATATATATATATAGATATATATCTACTAGCGTACATAACTATCTTATATATATATGATTAAAATAAAATAAACTACAAAACTTCTACTCAGGTAATAACACCCACCTCTATTAACCATATGACGGATTTCTTAATTCCATAAAACAGTTTTTATACAAATAAAAGCTTCTTTTGTTAATAGCTACCACTGTAGCTATAGAAGATAATTTAGGGAGTTATTTACTCGTTAATAAATGGGAGGGAATATACACCTACTGTGAAAACCCAGGCAACCCTTCCCGGGCCCGGACAGTGAACCGCGTTCCTTCGTTGGTTCCTATTCCACTTCACACCCATGTTTCCTCCTACAGAGGAATCCCACAGCTATTCCCGTCTTCTTTACTAAATTATTCTCTTGCGGCCAAATACCCAACCATCTAAACCTGGAAAGACAGAAAAGAGTTAGTATAAAAGAAATAAAATGAAATAAAAAATGTTCAAAAACATAGCTGTACATAAGCGTGCATGCTTCATGCAAGTTCCGTTCTGAGAAAGACTTCACACTAACCAAGCCAAGCAGACAGAAACACAGAACAGCACCAATGCCAAGACAGCATGCCGGAAAAAAACAAAACATAAAAACTCTCATACTTATATCTTTCTCTCCCGCACCTTTTTCTTCAACATATCTTTTATCCCTCTCAATCTACTCTTCCGTTTCGTAAACACATCAAGTAAACTGTTCTTCGTTACTTACCCACACTACTTTCTTTATATCACCATCTTCTACATATTCCTTCATACACATGATGTTCACTCTCAAAGGTTTGCTCTCAACTGGTGTTGCCGAGTTAAACCGCCACTCTGCTAGATTTACTTAGTATACATAGGGCTTGGATTAAAAAAAACCGTTCGTTTTTTTTAAAAAAAAAAAAACACGCTTATTTTTAAAAAAAGACCAAAGGGCCAAAATTTTTTGTTTTTTTTTGTTTTTTTTTTAAAATTACTTTTTTTTCATATTTATCAAGTCTTTTTAGGGGTATTAGCAATTTAAAATTACAGTAAATACAATATGTTAAAGAGGTATGCAATATATAAAGAGATCTTGATTACTTAGTCAAGTTTTTTTGTCTCTAGGGCATAAATTCCATCACATTTCACATGACTCTGATCTCACTTATTATTATTTATTATTTATTATTATTATATTTAGTTAAATATATATTATTATATAATAATATTATATATACATATATACTATATATATATAATTATATATAATTATAACCTCATCATCCAGTATATCATATTAGTGATGGGTACGATTATGAAAATTTTTGCCGATGACATTGGACGATGACGATTCCTAGCAGCAAATTTCGACGAATCACGATGACGATCGACGATTAATTGACAAAAATATTTAAAAATTCTTACCCTCTTCTCTCTCTCCTTCTCTCTCTCGCTCTCTCTCTCTCTCTCTCTCTCGCTCCTCCTACGCTCCTTTCATATAATGTATATATATATAGTATATATATATATTAATTATATAATATATATATATAATATATATACTATTATATATATATATATAGTAATATATATAGTATATAATATATATTATTTTTTAATAGTATATATAATTATAATATATAGATTAATAGAATATATATAATATATATATTATATATAATATATATACTATATATAATATATATATATAGTATATATATATATATATATATTATATATATATACTAAATTAATATAGTATATATATAGATATAATATAATATATTATATATATTATATATATATAATATATAGTGATGCACCGGCAGAGTTAATTTTGGGCCGGCGAGCGGAGAGCCGATGTCCGGAGAATGAAAATTTTAATTCCGGCCGGAGGCCGGAGTCTCCGGCCCGGAGAATGAAATTTTCCATTATACTTACTATTACATATCTTTACTAATACATAGAATATCATACGTATAATATATATATATATATATCAAATATATATAATATATATATATATATAATATATATTATATAATAGTAATATAGATTATTTGTATTTTTACAAGATTTTATCGAAAAATATTAAGAAAATCTGTAATTAGATTTCCATTCTGGATATTATGTCATTTCTAGGTGGTAATCACTTTAAGACTTTAAAGTAACGATTTAATAGTCAAAGCTGGTTGTCTTTTTGGTGTTACGTGCAGTGGGGCTATGGGCATGGAGTACATTCTACTTATTCAAGAGGAATACCCTCCCAACAAGAAAGCGTTCATAATATGGTACGTTGCTTATCACAAAACCCTTTACTTGGATCATCTTGAAAAACAAAACAGATTTGATCACAACCAGCCATATTGAAGATAAACATAGCATATCTGGATTTCTCGTTCAAGGAGGAAAGTCGTCCGCGCGAAAAAAGATCAAGCCTCAGACCGTCATCCAAGGTGAGACTATAAAACAGCCACAGACAGAGCATGATCCCACGCAATTGTCCAATGTCCATCCGAGATCATCATACGTTCACTCGTGAGCCTTATAAGTCTACACCAAAAAAGCAGTTGAGCATAGTTATCTTTACAGCGGTAGCCAGCTAGCGTACATCTGTAATCGTTTGATACATCACTCACGCTGACTGTATTAACTTCGTCTCGTCACTCGCTCCGCTCTATACAGATCGCTCGTCTAGCACGTGGCTCAGCATAGCTCACAGGTACAGATCACAATCGACACATTCACAGTGATCGCATCGTCTTATATGTCTATCGCAAACGTGTTGACTTATTAGAAAGCACATCTCCTCACAAAATTGGGGAATTACATGATGCTGTGGACAATCTTGACATTTTCTAAAGACAAAAGAGCGAGTCAGTGATTGAGTATAACAGGATTCATGCATACTCATGCCCAGTATTCCTCTACACACGATAGCGAATATAATATTCCTCAAAGGAGGTTACTTTTCGAGAAGAGATTATGCCCAACAATATATAAAAAGGCAAAGAACAAAATAACACTTCAGAAATTCAAGCAAATATCATTAACATCAGATATTGGACTTGCTCATATAGCAATGAAAGCTTTATAAGTATGTCAGGTCATTGGATTGATTAAAGATTTCAAAGAAGAGTGAAAATTACCAAATCAGTAGTTTTAGTGTTCTCAATTCAGAAGAAAAAATATATGTCTGTAATGGTAAAAATACTATTAAGAGCTGCATCCGGATTTAAAAAAGAAAATATTCATGTTGCCCTAACCTGTCAAGCACCAAAACATTACAAAAAGTATGAGAGCGACAGGTGTTATATATGAGACATGTTTTATTAATTCCTTACAGGTAGCAAGTAATACATGATGCTATATTTTCCTCAAAATCGATCAAAGATTTAAATTACTTTATGTAGGGAAATTGTAGGTCATTTTAGCTAGACACCAATTGCTACAAATAAGTTAACTGAAATTCAAAAATCTCAAAATGTGCCAATACATTATTTTATCAAAAATGTGGAAAACATGTTGGAAAGGATAGACAAGACTAATCACAACAATCATAGCAGCAAAAAAATTGCAGAAATGTACTAGCATATTACCTTCAAATTCGAAAAAACAATCTAGAAATATTCCTACAAGCAATGCAAATCACTGGAAGCTAAGGGAGAATATAATTAGATTGCTACGTACACCATTTTGAAGAATTAATTAAAAAGAGCGAGTGATGATGATGTAGATCTATCTTTTGTAATACATGCATGTTAATGCATTGCAAAAATTATTTAGCAAAAAGACTTGTCAAGGATCAGCGGTTCTTCTACTTTTAATGTCTTAGTGAGAATAGATGAACTTTTAAATTTCTGTCTACTGAACGTTTTGGGTATTCCATTAAAGGAAAGAAAACTTTATGACTACTGCTACAACAGGTTTCTTAAATCCACAATACAAATACTCAGCGCCCTTTGATATTATTGATTCAGAATAAAATACAATTTATGCTCAAAAGAAGAAGTAAAACTTTATTTAAAAGTAAAGAAAAATATTTACATTTAAGTTCAAGGGGGGGGCCAATAGTGAACAGCTAAAAAAAATGCATTGATTAAGATGATAAAGTTCTCTCATACAGATTTTCAAATTGAAAGAAAAATCTGGAAAAATGGGGAAACGGGGGGCCCCCCAGGGGGGATATTAAGGAAGAACATCTTCGCT
>JABUQX010077544.1:0-24764 GCA_015478945.1 Trachelipus rathkii | reverse complement strand
AAATATATTATTAATTTTATTATCGTTTTATATTATTGATTATTGATTATTATTATTATATTATTTATTAATATTATTATTTATTATACATTATTATTATATTATTATTATTATTGATCTATTATTATTATTATTATTATTATTATTGATTATATTATTATATTATTATTATTATTATTATTATTATTGATTATTATTATTATTTAATATCTATTATTATAATTATTCATTTATTATTATTATTATTAATTATTATTATGTTTATATTATTATTATATTATTATTATTCATCAATTATTTGTATTATTTATTATATTATTAGTTAAATATTATATTATTATTATATTTATTTATCTATTATTATTATTATTATTATTTATTGATTATGATTATTATTTATTATGTTCATATTTTTTAGTTTATTCATTATTTATTATTTTCTATTATTATTATTATTATTACTTATTATTATTATTATTATTATTATTATCTATTAATTATTATTATATTATTATTATTATATATTATTATATTCACTATTATTATATTATTTATTATTATTATTATTATATAAAAAACATTATTATGTATTTATTAATTAAATTAATTATCTTATTATTAATTCATTAATTATTAATTATTATTATCTATTATTTAATTATTAATATATTATTTTATATTATTATTCATCATATATTATTATTATTATGTATATTATATTTAGCCTATTATTATTATATTATTATACATATTATTAGTATTATTATTATTATTATGTATTATTATTCAAACATATCATTATTATTATGTATTATTTATTAGTTATTAATCTATTATTATTATATTATTATTAATTATTATTTATTATTATGAATTATATTCCTTTATTAATTATTACTGATTTATTATTATTACTTATCTATTATTATTATTATACTTTATTATTATTATTATCGTTATACTTATTTATTATTTATTATACATTATTATTATTCCATTCATTATTATATTATTATTGATTATTTTATTATCATATTCTAATATATTATTATTATTATTATTAATATTTTTTATTATTTATTCATTACGTTCATTATTATATTATTATTATTATTATTATTTCGATTAGTATTTATTATTAATTATTATTATCTTATTATTATTATTATTATAATTATTATATATTAATATTATTATATTATTATTAATTATTATTATTATTAACTAATATTTATTATTATTATTTATTATATTATTATTATTATTATTATTGAATTAACTTTAATTATTCATATTATTATTATTATATTATTATTAGTGAGTGGAGTGTTATTATTATTTAGTGTTATTATTATACTTTATTATTATATCATTATTGATTTATTATTATTATTATTTACTCCTATTATTATTATTTATTATAATTCATATCACACTTATTAGTATTATTATTATGTATTGTTATTATTATTGATTATTATTGACCTTATTATTAGTTATTATTATTATATTATATTATTATTATTATTATATATTTTATTATTATTATTATTATGCATTATTATTGATTATTATTGATTTATTATTATATTATTATTATTCATTTATTTTATGTATTATTATTATTTTACTTGATTATTATATAATTTATATTAGTTTATATTCCGAGGTATTGCTATTATACTCGAATTATTAACATTATTTATTATTTATTATTATTATTACTTATTGATATTATATTATTATTATTCATTATTATTATTATTAATTTATTTATTAGACCTTATTATTATTATATTATTTATTATTATTATTATTATCTATTATTATTATATTATTATTATTATTATTATTATTATATTATTTATTATTATTCACTTATATTATTATTATTATTATTATTATTTTGTCTATTTATTATTATTTTATTATGTATAATATTATTATATTATTATTATTATATATTATTATATTATTATATTATTATATTAGTGATTAGTTAGTAGTAGTAGTAGTATAGTATAGTAGTAGTAGTAGTATAGTAGTAGTATAGTTTAAAATTATTATTAACATTATCATTATCTGTATAATTATAATTATAATGATAATTACAATTCCTAAACCTATGAAATTATAATGATCAGGTGATTCTAAAAATAATGAGAGATGCAAAGCTTATAATTATAATTATACATAAATTAACAAAACATTAATATCATGTATTATTAAGCGAACTTTATTTTAAATTTGTAATTCACAATTTGAGGTCTATTAAAAGTATAAATTTTTAAAATTAGTAATACCAAATGATATAATTAATAACATGAACTATGTAAACTACTGAAGCTCGCGCATGTCATGAGATTAATAATCATTAGTTTATTAATAATTACACTATTAAATTATGAATTTATTAATGTACTTCACATTGCTTATGATTATAACTATACTGTAATCACATCATAATTATTAATATCCCTTATTTCCATATCTAATTATAATATAATTATTAATTATAATTATTAATTAGTTAATTTACTAATTATTAATTACTTTAAAATATTCAAATATATAATTACTAATACACTGTAATTTTTTTACTAAAAAAAACACTTTTCTGCGCGTAAAGATTAATTTTTGTCATTATTCTCAATCATAAATTTCACAATTAATTATCTAATATAATTATTCATTATCTTGATGTAGTACATTATTCATACCTATATTATTACTATTAATTATTATTATTATTATATTAATTATTATTATTCATTATATATTATTATTATTAAAAAAATTATCGGCCAATATTATTATTATTCTCTATAATTCATAACCGTTTATTATTTATTATATTATTATTATTATATTATATATATTTATTATTATTATTATTTATTATTTATTAGTTATTATATTATTATTATTATTATTATTATTATTATTATTTTATTATATTGGTTCTTGACTTTGCATTACTGTAGTTATTATTTCTATCGGTCGTAGAAACTTGTCCCCATCATACCTATAAATATTACTTATTTATATTAGCGGATTTTATCCAAACAGTTTAGTTTTATTTCTAGGCGGAATAGGTGTACGATTTCGTTAAATTTCAATCCTTCACTGGTATCATCTATGAGGCTCACAAGGACACTACAAATTGTGTATGCAATTAGTAGCCCCCTTCAGAAAGGCTGTACTGTATAAATTTGCTACTATTTACATGTTAAAATCCAGATAATGAATGGTATACTTGTCATTTCACTGAATAAATTGTTTTCGATTGAGTTGATTGATTTACATTATTATATTTTTATTATTATTATTTATTATTATATTATATTATTATTATTATTATTTATTAATTATTATTATTATTGATTATTTATTCATTTATATATTTATTATCCATTATTATTATTATTTATTATCATATTATTATATTATTATGATATATCAAAGATTATTTATTATCTATTATTCATTATATTATTATTATTATAGTATATTATTATGATTAATATTATTATTAGTATGTATTCTAATTGTATTGATTCATATTATTCATTATTAATTATTGATTATTATTATTATGTCATTATTATTAACAATTCGTATTATTATTGATTATTATGTATTATTATTATTAATTGGAAACCTTTCTATTCTCCTATAATTCAAATTTCCTTTCTCTGAAATATTTTGAACACATGAGAATTTTCATTCTTTGTTTCCAATGACTGGAAATTTGAGAAGATAAAAATGCTTATTGGAATCCTTAACCAATGCTGTTATCATCACCATTACCTAAACTGTAAGCTGAAGAAACTCATATCTATATAAATATTATATTATATATATTATATATAATATATATATATATATATATATAAACATACTATATATATATATACACACACTATACTAATATATATATATATCACTAGTATAGGTATGACCTTAGTATTATAGATACACTAAGCCTATCATTAGAGTGTATATATAGTATATACATAAGTTATACGGATATAATATAGATATAGCTTTATATATACGGTATAATATATATACTACCTATTACTTATATATATATATATATATATATATGTTATATATATACTACCTATTATATAATATATATATATAGTATATATATATAATATCATATTATACTATACTAACTTATTACTATAATTAAATTTATTTGTGAGATATGTAAGATATATCATAATATATATATACATTATATTATATTATATAAATCAATTTTGCAAATACTTAATAATACTTAATATATACTAGTAATATAAATAATATATATTTATTTATACTATATATCTATATATTATATATACACACTATTAATATATATATATATATATATATATAAATATATATGTATATATATTATATATATACTACTAATTATATACTATATAATTATATATCTATATAATACCTATAATATATAATATATAGTACTATATATATATATGATAAATAATACTACTAAATATAATACATAGAATATATTGTGATTGTTTAAATAAGTTTATTTAATTACTGTGAAAACTCTACGTTGAAATCGATGGCAGACAGTCCCAGTCGAAGTCACTTGAAACCGTTGTTCACAACCAAATTGACAATATCCTTATATCCTCTTTAATACACATAAATTTTATTTTGAGCCTGAAGGACTCTTGAAGAAAAACACAATGTGCTGCAGCGGAAACTTACGCGACAAAACAATCCTTCTAGTATGATCACAGATGGACAACGTGCAACTTGCGGACGGTTTCTTTTTAGTAGTCGAGGGCAAAATTAAATCAGCCATTTAATAAATTATAACATTAAAAATTCGCAATATGATAGAATAAGAAATACTTCTTTGTGAAAATTTATTATAATACCAAGAAAATACTATCAATATACTATATATTATATACTATATATATTATACTATCTATACTATACTATATATATATAATATATATATAAACTATATATAACTTAATAATATATATATAAATATATATACTATATATATATATAATATACATATATACTATATATACTGAATATATTATATATCCCTCTTTGCGAGTGTCATCTATAATATAGCTATATATATATAATATATATATATATATAATCTATCATATATAATATATATATATAATATATATATAATATATATATATAAATAATATATATATATATATATATATAATTATGAGTAATATATATATATATATATTATATATTATATATATACTATATACTGTATATATATTATATAATATAACATATATATATATATCATATACATCATATATACTATATTAAACTTATCATAATATTATAGTATATTATATATATATATATGTATAATAGATATATAATTATATATATATAATATATATCCTATTTATATTATATATAACTAATAATATTATACTATATAATACAACTCAATTAAAAAGGAAAAAATATGATTACACCATGAAAATATATTAACCAATATTAAAATATTATATATTAAAAATATTAAAAATATTCAATCCCAAAATATTACCATTTAAAAAATAATATTAATTAAATAACATAAATAATATTATAAAATATTTTAATTTGAGCGAAACCTTTCCGAGCAAAGCTAAACATCCCTTTATAATATAACCATCAGATTCACGAAAGCATCCCTGCTTAGCAAACCAAAAATAAATAATGGTTTCAGAACCAACAAAAAAAAATAAAAAATAAAACCACCTGACTTGAAGAATTTCAATGTAAATGTGAAAACAGCTGATTTACTATTAACATGCACGAACTACCTAATCACCACTATAAGTATTGAGGATATTAGATACAGTGATCAGCTAAAATAAATATTAATATATTATTTCACCTTTAAATATTTAATTTTTTTTAAATTTACTCTTTGCACAAAATATTGTAAGAACATAAAGAATAAGTTAAAATGCCTTCACTTACTATGTTATTACACTGAAACATATAAACATGGTTGGTAACTGCAAACAGAGCGAAACCTGAGATTACATCTTAAATTTCAATCCTCGATAAATCACCTTAACACTATATTAAAATATTAAAATAAATGCAAAAAAAAAAAAAAAACGATTTCTCAAAATAATACATTTTTTGTGAATAAATATAATTTAGCATTACCATCTTTATGCAAAATTATTAAAAAGAAATTTTAAAATGAATTTATAATAACGAGACACTGTACACGACAAGCAGACGATTGCATAACGGAACATTACCTGCAGACGCTTATCAGCACATGACCTATTTGCCACATAAACGCACTTAACCACGTGCTCACTCCAGAAAACCCAAGGGAATCATTTTGCCTCCTCCAGTCAAAAACTCATCGTTTTATACGCTCAAGTCAATCACTTCATTACTTGTCTCATCCAATCAAAACAATTCACGAACAGAAGGAGACAAAATGCATACAACTTTTCTACTATTTTATCTGAAAGAACTACACTATTAATTAGAAGGGAGGTGTAGTCTATATCGATAGCAAGTCAGAAGGAAAAAAAAAACAAAATACCGTTCTAATTCTCACGCTTAATACAAAGATTTTTTACGTTGGTCTCTTCACAGTATCACAATTTTACTAAAAAAAACAAAATATTACCAAGCCACACACATTCGTTTCATCCAACGCATGCAATATAAACCTAAATACAATATAATCCATTATAGGCAGTCATAGTTACTGTTTTACTATTATATGTATATATATATATATATATATATAAATAAAATATATACTATTATACTATATATATTATATTAAATAACTATATTATATTAACTATATTAAACTATAAACTGATTGAATTGATAAAAACAACACACTAATATAATATATAATTATACTATAATATGTATTATTATCATTATTCAATACTATATACTCAACTACTTTACTCACTCTACTAATACTATATATACGTACATCATATACTCCACTCACTCACCCCTACTACCTATCCACTATATATAACTACCCTAATATATAACTACCTATAATATATATATATTACAGTACTCTGCTATAGTGAAAATTGTTGACCGTAGTTTACATAAATAATAATCTAAGTAATAATAATAATTAATAATAATCAATAGATAAATAATAATACAATTAATAACTCATAATAAACTAACTAATAATAAATATAATAAATAATAATTAATGAGTAAACGACCAATAATAACTAACTAAAATAATCAGCTTCTAATAATCAATAATAACAATAGATAATAATAATACATAATAATAATAATAAATTAATAATAATAATATAATAAGAATAATACATATAATAATAATAATAATAATAATAATAATAATTCAATAATAATAATAATAATAACAATAACATATACTAATAATACAATAATAATAATAAAATAATAATGAATAATGAATACTAATAATAATAATAATACATCACACTCACACACACACATTAATAATAATAATAAATCTACCAATAATATAATTAATAATTCCAAAAAACTTTCCTTTGCTCTTGCTTCTGAGTGAGGCTTAAAAAATGCAATAAAAGTGTTAGTACCGTTATTATATATATAAAGACCAATTCGACAACTTACTTTGCACACTCCAACTAATCTTATTACTACTACTACGCCGAACTATACTCACATATATATACTATAACCCCCTATATATAAATATATATAAATAATAGAAAATATAGTATATATATAATATATATATATATATATACGCCTACTATATACCTACCATTTAGCTATAATACTATCACCTTATTATATATATATATATATATACTATATAATATATATACAACTTAGACTTACTGACGGCGCTATCGAAGTGGACCATGCTCGAGGCAGGAGTTTAATGCCTTTTTTATATATATGAAATTGTAATAAAAGATTAAATGGTGGCCATTTTTGATATATCAAATATGATATAAAGTTTCAAATATATGATATACGATCATATATATCATATAATTTCTTCTCTTCTATATATATAGGTATTAAACCATATGTTATTTAATCTTTCTGATAGATAAATTAAGTTTCTTATGCTTGTGTATACCGTAAGTACTCATTATATTTACAGTACCTCATTCAATAATATATCATACCTTAATATACTACTACTTATATTATACTAATAGATATATAGCTACAAATATATATCATATACTATAATATATATCTATATATATACTATCTATATACATATTCACTATCACCTTATACTACCTACATATATATATAATCATATTATATATATATATAAATATATATATAATTTGTATATATACTCAAAAAATTTAGAAAGATATAACATACTATCATAGATAATATAGTGAGTGTAATATATATATACTATTAATATTATATATATATATCATTAGGATAATATATATATATACATATAATTATATATAGTATAAATATATACTATTATATAGGTATATATATATAATATATAATATATATATTATATATATATTATATCTAATTAGATAAATTCATTTTATATATAATGTGTGTATGCTTAATAAAGATATATTTAATAATATAATTAAAATTTTATATATATTAGATATACTATAATATATATAATTATTAGTAATAGTATTATCATAGTAATATACTATACGTATATATATTAATCCTAGCTATATGTAGAGCACTACATATAATTATATATATGCTATATATATTATATATATATTATAGATGATAGTTGGTAATATATATAATAAGAATACTATATATATATAATCTATAATATATATTATATATTATTATACTATTATATATATATAGTGTAAATACTAATACATTATCATAATACCTAGTATCATACTACGTCTCACTATATCATATATAGTCGCTAAATATATAATATTGATATATATATATAATTTATATATTATTATATATATATACTATATATATATAATATTACAAGTATACTCCATCCACCTCTAATGCACTCTAACTTTATATATTTAAGTATTTAAGACCACATTCATAAATGAAAAATAAAAACTTAACATTTTAATAGTGAAAGAGGTATTAGTGGGGTGGGGACTGGCGTAACGTTTGGGCCCTTAGCTCGTACGCCTCCTTAGGAGTAGGCCAAATATCAAAAACATAAGAGACACGAATTCAGAGGAGCTTGAAGATGTAACAAAGGATCCTGGTGTTTCTGATGACGGAGGAAAATAAATGTATATAATAAAAACAAATGGCATCGTTACACAATATCAAATTATAGCAGCCAAAACTAAATATAGCGAATATCATATAAGATAACATGAACGCCATTTAAATATATTAATAAATTGTTAAATGGAATATATAAATAGATAAAAAAATTAATAGATATAAATAGATGAATAAAGACGAAGATAACGACGTACACATACACTAAAAAAAATGAGAATGAGACGAATAATAATTACAATAACATAAAATTAGAATACGTTGAATGGTATAATAAAATATTTTACAGCAAAAAAAATATAAATTAATAAAGTTTTGTTTGGAATAAATATTATTAGTGATAAAATTATCCATCATAAACCATTTTTTATAGAAAGACAGTAAGTAAGCAGATGTAATTGTATCAAAGATAGCATTCAGAAGCCTTCTGAAATGTTAATGTTATTATAAATTTTGATGAGGAAGGATTCTATTAGTCTGTTTTCAGATCTTGGAGATGATCTGAATAAATATTAGAGTCATTCTAATTTATCATAGGGTCAATGTTTGTTATGTGTTGATAGATTGCATTTTGGTTAATATGACAATTAATATTATCTTTGTGTTGGGTAATTCTAGTGTTTAGTGATTTCAAAGTGGCGCCAAAATAAGTGGAGATGCAATTTTTTTGTTCATTTTTATCTATCCTCTTTTCCTCTTTATATATTTCCATACATGTTTCAAAAACCTCAGCATTATATTTTATTGCATTAAAAAAAAAAGCATCCTTTTTACTTTTATACCGCCTGCATTACCTCCTCTTCATTCCATTCTCTGCTAGTGACATTTATACATGATACATTAGCACACTTACTTCTCTTTCGTTACTAGCAAACACTTCCTTATTTGCGCTTCCAAAAATTCTCAGATTTATCATGCTTACATTCAAATTCGTCCATATTTGAAAGTGCTCTCACAACCTATTCCATTAAATCCTGTTCATTTAATTCTCTTCGATTCTTTTTCCTTTTCACTCCATCATACAAAAAAAACGACATAATGATCTGATATTCCCATCCTCAACCATCTCACAGATTTACATGCATTTCATACTTCATCATATCGCTTCTTCACCAACATACCAATCATTCATAGTCT
Organism: Trachelipus rathkii; assembly: GCA_015478945.1. NCBI lineage: Eukaryota > Metazoa > Arthropoda > Malacostraca > Isopoda > Trachelipodidae > Trachelipus > Trachelipus rathkii. Next base: position 14,345 of record JABUQX010077544.1, on the reverse strand, counting down.
TCACTTCCACACAATTTCTTACTGCACCAAGTTATATATATATAATATATATTATATATATATATATTAAGATATAATATAATATATATATATATACTATATAATAATATATATATAAATTATAGCTATAAATATATACTATAATAATTACTATAGAATAATTATAAATTAAATTCTTCACTATGTTTTCCAAATTAAATTGAAAACAAAATAACGAAATCATATTTGTGAAAGAGCTTTCTCATATTTAATTTGAAAACAATAATATTTACTATCATTACTAAGCAAAGGAAATATAAATTTTAATCTAAGATTGTATTAAGCTTTTTTCATATAATTTAAATATACCTGAAAGAATAAAACCAGAAAATCAAAAAAGAAATAAATAAAAAAGAATCTTCATTAAAACTAATTCAATAATATTTATTAATTCACGTGGAACTTCTAACTTGATAGAAAATATGAGAATTTGCGAATTGATAAAAAAAAATATAGGTTGCAATTATAATAGATGCAATTGTTCGAATTTGTTTTTAGTAATATTTTTTTTTCTATTTCTCTTTTCTTTCTTCTTATTCCTTTCTTCTTGTTTCTTTGACAATTTTTTTCGCGCATTTCTTTTCCTTTCCTTTCCTTTTCCTTTTCCTTTTCCTTTTCTTCCCTTTCCTTTTCCTTTCCTTTTCGCGTATTCCTTACCCTTTCCCTTTCTCTTTTCCCTTTTCCCTTTTCCCTTTTATCTTTCACTTGTTTCCTTTTCCTTTCCCTTTTCTCAATTTCTCTTTTCTCTTTGTCTTGTTTTCCTTTTTTCCTTGTTTCCTTTTTTCCTTTTCTTTTTCTTTTCTTTTTTCTTACTTTTTTTCTTTCTTGCATTTTTTTCTTTTTCTTCTTCTTACTTCTTTTTTCCGTCCTCCTTCCTCACCGTCATCACTTCTGTCTTCTCATTGTTCATTTTTCCTTTTTTTCTTTTCTTGTTGTCCGAGACGAGTTCTTTCCCCCCTTTGCGTGTTTATGCGTGTGCTTTCTTACTTTCTTCTTTTATCTTTTTTCTTTTTTCTCCTCTTTTTTCTTTCTTCCTTTTTTCTCATTTTTCCTTATTTTCTCTTTTTTCTTTTTCTTTCTTCTTTTTTCCCTTTTTTCTCCTTTTTTTATCTTCTCTTTTTTTTTTTTCTCTTCTTTTTTTTTTTCTTCTTTTTTCTTTTCCTCTTGCTTTTTTTTCCTCTTATTTTTGCCTCTTCTTTTTTCTCTTCTTTTCTTCTTTTTCTCTTTTTTTTCTCTTCTTTTTTCTTTTTTCTCTCTTCTTTTTGTTCTTTATTTGTTCTTTTTTCTTTTCTTTCTTTCTTTTCTTTTTTCTTCTTTTTTCTTTTTTCCATTCTTTTTTCTCCTCTTTTGTCTTCTTTTTTTTCTTTTTTTCTCTTCTTTTTTTCTTTCTTTTCTTTTCTTCTCTCTTCTTTTTTCTTTTCTCTTTTTTTCTTTTTTCTCTCTTCTTTTTTTACTTTTCTTCTCTTATTTTTTTCTCTCTTCTTTCTCTTCACTTTTTTTTTGCTTTTTTCTCCCTCTTTTTTCACCTCTTGTTTTTTTTTTTTCTCTTCTTTTTTTTCTTTTTTTCGTTCTCCTTTTATTCTTTTTTCTCAATTTTTTTCTTTTTTTTCTTTTTTTTCTTTTTTCTTCTTTTTCTTTTACTTTTTCTTTTTTCTTCTTTTTTTCTTCTTTTTTAATATATTGTTATTAATATTTTTAATATTTTTAATTTTAATATTGCATTCACAATCCAAAGACCTTCATCGATAGATCTCACGAACAGGATGTATAATATCTTTAGGAGTGGATAGTAATAATGATGATGATAATAATATTACTTTTTATTTATGTTTTATTGAAAAAACTAAATTAAAGGACTTTTAGTAATACATAATAAAGAGACATGCCGGTTTCAATTACCGTAGGTTTTGAATAAGAATTTAATTTCATTGCGTTTCAGCTATTTGCGGGATTGCGATAGTGCGTCGTTTATTATTATTTATTATTATGTATTATTTAATCTATTATTTTATTATTATTATTATTATTATTATTAGTTATTATGTATTATTTATATTATTATTATTAGTTATTATATTATTAATTATTAGTTATTATTTATTATTATTATTATTATTACATATTATTATTAGTTATTATTTATTATTATTATTAGTTTATTATTATTTATTATTATTATTTATAATCAAATCTATATCATAATCCATAAATCATAAATCTACTTACCATCCAGACGTAATCATAATTAACATGAAACTTTTGCGTGGCATCCAAATGACCCGCCAGAGACTTGTTCTGTGTGGTGCCTCCTTTCTTTTCCAGCCACTTCTTGTTCATGGTTGGAACTTCCTGCCACTTTCGTGGTTTTCCACACTGTATCTTAATCATATAATCCATTAATTCATAATAGATAATTCATAAACTCAAATCATACATTCATAATGAAAAACGAAGATGACATCTTACTAATTTGAGCAAATTTATTATTCTCATGCAAAAAACTCTTTGGAATGACAATTATTGTGTACGAAGTTAAAAAATATGGTTTAACAGTGAAAACCTCTGAAATTCCATTTGTTATGTCGACTAATTCACCGAAGACAAACATAAATGCTTATTTTTGGGGCTATTACAGCAGCGGAGTAAAAACTAGATGGAATATGTATAAATTAATAAAGTTTACAAGAATGGCTTTATATATAGGTTCAATAAAGAACATTTAACTAACATACTTCATTATATCTCTCATATAAAAATAACTGAACTTTGTTCATAAGTGTGAACACGTAAATTTATTTATTAATTATTTTTTGAAAAGTAAAGTTAAGGGGACTCTTTTTACGTAGTACGTAATTAAACACACTGGGTTGCAGATTAAAACCATAGACTTTAAAATCAAAAACTTCTGATTTCACTTAGTATTATATATTTGTGTTTAAAATTAAACAAATTCCCTTATCGCAAAACCCTGGATTAAAGATAAATAAACATCATTATAACTACTACTCATATTATACTTATGTATACTTAATTAATATACGTAATACTATCATACTATTAATCTATCAATAAATATATACTATTATATATATTAATATACTATATTCATATATAGTTATATATATAGAATACTATATTTGACTATATTATATTATACTCACCTGATATTAACTATACATTATATTGTACACATTATACACTATTATACACTATTATATACTATTATACATTTATCATACTTATTCATACTATATATATATATATCTCGGATATAATATATGAAACTATAATGATATATATATATATATTGTAATAATTATATATAAATATATATGATATATATAATAATATATACATACATAGATTATTATTATATATATATAATAATGATAGTATATATAATAATAATATATATATATATTATATATATATATACCTAATTATAATTATTATATATAGTAGTATAATATATATATATATATAGTATATATATAATTTCATCTATATTATATATATACTATTAAGCTATATAATTCTATATATTATATATATATTAATATATATATATATATATATACTATATATATTATATATATATATATATATATATATATAAAACTAGGTGACTGGATATATATAATATATAATATATATTATTATATATATCTAGTATATATTACTATATAATATATATATATAATATATATTATATACTATAAATTATATATATAAATACTATATATATACTATAATATATATAATTATATATACTATATACTATACTATATCTATATTACCTGTTCACTTGATGTAATATATATATTATGATTAATAAAGGTTATGAGAAATAATGAAATAATAAATATTGATGAATATTAGAATTGCGAATTTAAAGTTCTTTAATAGACTATTTTTATGCTGTAACCAAATTATAAATAAAGTGAAAAGAATTTTAGTGTAGGTAACTAAAATACAGTTATGGAATTTTTTATTTTGTGAAATCTGTTGCAACAGTGGATTATATAGGAGAAACTAAACGTAGTTGTCACTACCAGTGTCTTTCGGAGATTAGTCTTATCACAATTCTTTATTGGGTTGAATCTCAAAATAGGTCGTCTCTAAGGGGAAACTATTGTAAGGCGCTTTTAGAAATGTGGATGGAAGGATATCACACCATTTCATTCATTTCGAGTTAAATTTGCTAATTGTTGTAAAATGACAATGAAGTTAATGAAATGTTAAATTAAATTAATAAGTTAAGAGATTATAAATTAAGATCATAGAAACAAATCCATGGATAATTGAACAACGAGATATAATGTAGTGTTTAGTAGCCTTATTTAAGAAAATAGGCAAATTGAGTCAGTAAATTAAGATTTGTTTGATCACTGCGGATTCAGCGTCATATACGTAGAAGAACTATGAAATCAGACAACGATCTTACAAATGCAGAAAATTAGAGGTCAGTGGAATCCAGTAAGGACAACTACTATCCCTGGTAACATTAAATGATATGACGATGTTGTGACTTCAATTCTAAAAACATATTGTAATAAACCAGTTCATTGTATATTATTAAGTGTAATAACTGTTAACCTTAAAATTCTCTGATTTAAAAAAGTCGAAGGTAGAGAAATATTAGGTTGAAATTGAGCTTAAAGCTTTATTCATTTAGTTGTAGATTTGGCATGTGAAGGAAAAATATGAAAGGACTAAACTGTTAAAGATTATTTTTTGTGCTAGACATTAGTAAACAGTTGGTGAATTTTTACTATTTTTAAGTTGCAAATGATAAGCGTAATCTCTTAATTTTTATATTATATATATATATATATATATATGATATATATATATATATATATATACTATATATATATTTAATATATATATCTATATATATATATTGTCACTTTTAATATACTAATATATATATGTAAATCCTGTATCTACCTAAACCACACTTTATCCATAAAGCCTAGACTTTAAACAATGCCGCTACAGTCACAGGACCTACTATGACGGATGCCTCATTGCCCAAAACCATAGACCTTACCTATCGAGGCATTTGTCGCTTTGCCCAAAACCTAGAACCTAACCTCAGATTGGATCGTCATTCGCCGTAAACCACATCCTAACACTACCGATACTATTGTCTGTTAAGCAAGAAAATAACACAATAGACAACAGAAAAAATAAAATAATAAAATGATGATTAAGCCAAATCCGATTTTTGTACTTTTGTGCTTTTTTTGAAAGTTTTAGAATATCTGGCTGAAAAATAGACAAAAACTCCTTGTTACTATATATCAGTGCTGTTCCTGGATAGGAAGGAACACTACCATGCTATACGAAAACTATACGAAAAATTGCATATGAAAGGTACAAATGTTTACGAAATTGTTCGATAAAAGTAGAATAGAAAAAAAATAGATCAGACTCACGTCTTGCCAAATATAAACAAAAAAATTTCATTCAAAAACAGACAATGAATTTGAAACAATGGTACAACAGAACTAACTATATACTCGACGTAGCTTCTCATATATAAGTGAGATAAATCTCTAGAGCATAAGATCATTTTCTGACGATAATGGAAAAGCCTTCTTACGCTCTTACATATGGAAAAATATTTAGTAAAACTGAAACCTTGGTCCTTAATTTCCTGTCCAACACTAAATTCGCTATAACTGTTTGAAAACAAACTTCTAAAATTTTTTAGTCTGGTTTTAAAATTTCAAATAATTTATAAATATTCATATTTAAAATTCTGCACGAACACTTCCTATCTTACAAAGTTTTCTTAGACAATAAAGAAAGGAAAATGGCTGATCGAAATAAAGTATCTGCAATTGGGGGACTTATAATAGGTACACTCGATATACATATATCCGAATATTTTGCGACTGATCGTTTGAGAACATCAGCCAATGATTTTTGGTCAGACGAACAGTCTTCAGTTGTCATGATATACTTATATAACTATTACTAAGTAATCTAATACTACCTTATATACTATATAACTAATATAATATATATATATAAATATATATATATATATATATCATATATATATATATATATATATACATACTAATATATATATATATACTATAACCTAATACTATTATATATATAATATATATACTACAATTTTATACTACCAATATATATCAAATATATAATATATATATAATATACTTATATATATAAATATAACTATAATATATATATATATATATATATATACTATAATACCATATATATACTATATATATCTATAATATATAAATATATATATATATAAATGAGAAAACAGCGTATTGAACTTACAACTCTTCTCCACATTAGAGTTTAGAGATAAAAGTCAGCCTGAAAAATTTGTAACTTTAAAAGTAGGCTTAAAACATTTGGGGAAAAGTCTAAGTAAAAAACTCATGAAAAAAAAAAAAAAGGAACGATGCACACCAGTTTGCAGAAGAAATTCCATTCAAAATGCAAAAAAGCAAGAAAGAAAGCAAAAAAAGTGGATCCCAAAAGATTGTTTAAATTACCCCTGAGACAAAACACTTTATATCGATTAAAACTGGACATTCAAAATTATTCTTGGGTAAAATCGGTCTTAACACTGAAAGTTAAGGTGGTTGTGTTAACGCCTATTTATTGATTAGATCTTTTTATAAGGGGGAGGGTTTAACTTTAAGTTAATCGGAAGCCCGAAAAACTCAAATTTTCAAACGTTAATAGTAATATCACTAAAAATGTCATTGCTGTTAGAGAAAATAGATTCAGTGGAACCACAAAAAATAGATATTGTCGCTGAAAAAGCAAGAGAGCGAGAGAGAGAGAAGAGAGAGAGACGAGAGAGACGAGAGAAAGAGAGAGAGAGAGACGAGAGAGAGAGAGACAGAGAGAGAGAGACGAGAGAGAGAGAAGAAAAATATGTTTCAATTTTTGAGGTAAGAATAAAAAAAATTAGAAAATCAGTGGAGTTAGAAGAAAATAAGAGGTTAGAGGAAAATCTGATAGATAGTCTTGATAAAAAACCTGTTCGGTATATCATTTTGAGACCCCAAACGAGGAAATGAAGATAAATTAATGCATAGATTAGAGAAAATAATTTTATAAAGAAAATTAATTTATTTATTTACTATCTTAATATATATAATATATTATATATATATATAATATATATATATATATATAATATATATATATTATATAGTAATATATATAATATAAATATATATATATATAATATATATTATATATATATAATTATATATAAATATATACTTATATATATATATATTATATAAATCATATATATACTACATATATATATATATATATATATATATATATATATAGTATATATCATACCTATATATATATATATACCTTTATAATATAAGCATTATATTATATCATATATATAATAATAAGCTGGGTTGCAAACACATACAAAAGTTAAATGAAGATTTGACAGCAACCTTCTATATTTCTATTAAGATACAAACTTGAAATGTGTAAAAGAATAATTCAAGAATTGTTTTAGAAAAAAACTTTACCTTGAATCTTTTATTTAAATCAACAAAAAATATATATATAGCCAGAATATACCAGTATAGCTTAAATATCCTTACCTTCTTACATGCTAAACAACCTGCATAGTAACAAAATCTCATAGAAAATCAGATTTTGTCTTTACTGAAGGTATTTCGATTCGAGAATGTTTGGTTTGTAGGATTGCACCATGTCGAGAAGTATGGACCAACACCCTTACTAGAAACAGCAGGAAAGCCATCTTTCGACATTTCTTTCAACACGGACCGGAATGACCACGTGATACTTTTGGTACGGTAGCAATTTCGTGATACTAACCAAAATATCATCACTAATATTATCAAGAGAGGGGGGGGTGATAGGAGTACTGCCCCCTAGTCTATCAGTTCCATGTAGGAAGTGGCGTTGAGATGGACGTTTAGCTGCCTTTTATCAAAGCAGCGAACTTGCACATGTGGAGGACCCCATTTTCTTTGCTTGCTTTGCAGAATTTTGTTGACATGGAAAATCTTCATTATTGCTTCCCGTCACTCATGCAAACACCAGCTAAGCACAAGTTTCTGGATGACAAAAAATAGGAGTGTTCTAGGAGCACTGGAGAAATGATGTTCTGATCCTCAGAGAAAGTTTTGATACTGTGATACCATTAAAGGGAAAATCTATGCCCTCCTCTTGACACATTGGATGATTGAGAATCTAGAACCATATGGGAGCATAGAAGTTCAGTACGAATCGTAACAAACGCCTCAGATCATCAGATGCGGATTCTGTTGAAACGTACATTCGAAGCAGTCTGTTAGCTTTAGTTAGCCACTTGCATGCTTAAGGCACCCAGCTGTGCAGTTTTCAAATAGCCGCAGCATCTATTACCATCGATCTGCATTTTTACCCCTTGCTGGACACTTACAAATGTCTTCGCCCGAAAAGGTTCAATAACTTTACGATCTTTCATCCATGTGAAGGATGGCTTTTCCTCCCCAGTATACGCAACGCATTCCAAGGTCATGTTATGTCCGAAAAGCGCAGTCTGATATCAGCGATCTTCCTCACAAGAACTGTGAGACATCACAACTGAAGCAGCTGTCTCAAAGCGAAAAATGATGACTTACCCCCCAACTTTTTTGGGTATCCGCAAGTTGATTTTACCGAGTTAAACGACTGAGTAGCAAGCCATTCTGGAAGCCAAGCCAAATGACAGTCACAAACGAGTGCTGATGTATTAAAGTAAAGCTTCGTAAGCTGTACCATATTCTTAAATGGGTTTTGGGGCAAAGTTTTGAGGTTATTTCCAGACAAATCGAGGGAGGTAAGGGATGACAATGGGTGAAGAGCCTTGCCGTGGATCGTTTCGATTTTGTTATACGCGAGGTTTAACGAAACCAAAGATCTTAAGCCCTGAAAAGCTCCAGTGTCGTCCTCTATACTCCACTGCAACTGATTGTAGGACAAGTCTCTGCGTAAAAAGTAAATTTAAATTAAGATAATACAAGTTAGGAAAATATTACACATCCTAATAAGGTTTTAAATTATAATAAAGTAATCAATAGTAAACAAGTTATCCACTTTAAAGTAAAACAAAACTCCACAATAATACCATAATTATAACATAAGAGCAAAAGAGTTTTTCTCTTTCCATAAAAAAAAGAAAGAAAAAAAGTAAGACTTGTATTAAGGAACAACAATCATTATGAAATTTGGTCTTATGCAGAGTTTTGAGAGAATTCTAAAGACTCAATCCTTTATTATAAATACAATGTATATTATTATAAAGACTCAATCCTTTATTATACACAATGTATATAATAAATGCTTACAAATTGATCGAGTCTTTAGAAGGCTCTAAGAAATCTGCTCTGGGTAAGGTAGAATTCCTTTCTGATTGCTCTTCTTTACTACAAGTCTTTATTTTTATATCAATGGTAGCATAGAGTAGTTCCAGATCTACAGACCTCTAAGGTTAAGGGCCCAGCTACGCTCCGCTACCACTCATTAAAATTAACGAAGACTTCTATTTATATCTTCTTAATTTAAATTAGCTACAATGTAATTTAAAACGCCTAACAATTTCTTCAATTACTGAAGTTCACAAACTATAATTCTCAAAATTTTCTAAAATACTATTTATCTTTTTCTTTTACTATACAATATATAGATATTAATGAAAATATGCAAGAATTTCACTTATACTATCAATAACACACTTACAAAATTTTTAATTTCGGCAGTTCCCCGAAAGTATTTTTGTCAAGAGTAGACAAACAGTTGTGTGACAGGAAGAGTTTTTGAATGTTCGACAAAGCTTTGAAGGAAGGTTCATTATGACTGCAACCAAGTTTGTTGTAACTTAAATCTCTGAAATAAATATTGCATGAATGAAAAAAGGATAAAGAGATTGAAAATACGAACAATTTAAAATGACGTCATAGCCTAAAATTACAAATTTCTCCTTTCAAAGCTATATTCCAAGCTCTTTAATTTAAACCAACATCGGATTTTGTGGGTTTAAGCCAACTAAATTTTTTTTTTTTTTTTTAAAGTGACCAAACGAAAGCATATACCTAATACATCCTAATTGTATATTTATATAGCAAATAAATGGGAGGAAAAGAGTAACTCAATTTTAAGAAATTGATAGCATCAAAATACAATAACAATAATCAAAAACTAATAACTTTTAATCTTTTTTCTTTGAGTTAGAAAATTGCTATTAAAATGCTAAAGTAAATTTTTAGGGATTAGTTTCAAATTTATATTTGAGAGGGAAGAATTTTTCCAACAGTTTATCTTTATAAACTTTTAAGTATATTACAAATTAATAGGACACATTTATCATTTATGATTTTTCATAATTTGACAATGTCAATTTAAAAAGAATATTGTGTTAATAGTATGGAAGAAACTTTTACCCATATATATATATATATATATATATATATATATATATATATATATATATATATATATATATATATATATATATATATATATATATATATATATATATATATATTATATATTTATACTATATATATATATATATATATATATATATATCTTCTTCATCTACCTTTTTTTCCCAAGACTGGGAGTGAGTAAGGTGCGTACATGCATCGGAAAAGAAAAGCAGTAGAAGAATATGACAAAAGTCGAAAAAAAGCCCAGCCTTACCGCCCCCTCTGTACCATTAATTAGTAAGAACTCATCGCAGTCAGAAAATCCACCCTAGAGCTTCACGGGACCGCGACGGATCCTCACTATTTTAAATCGTCAATGAAGGGTTCATCCCCTTGGCCCATGGGCCAAAAACATACCCCCTCACAACACCCCGCTATTCACTCCTATTAATCACCTTTATTTTCGCCTCTGCCAAACTCACATTTCTCTCCTTCAGACATTCGTTTACTGACTCAATCCACTTTTTTTCCGGTCTCCTAGCCGTTGGTTTACAACACACTCACCACTATACATCCGCTTAACCAACCGACTATCTTCCATCCTTTCCAGATGACCAAACCATTTCAACATACTTTCATTTATTCTCTCATTTACACCTTTCTTCACACCACACAACTGTCTAATACGTTCAGTCCTCATTTTATCAATTCTTCTCACACCTAGCACGCCCCTAAGATTGTCCATCTGAACACATTGAACTTTAGATCTATACTTCTTATTCAGACCATAGTCTCACTATTATGCACAGGTAACAACATACCCTCATGTAAGACCCAAGCGCACTCAGAGACTTAGTCCCTTTACATTCACCAACGATTTAATTGCACCAGCCACCTTCCTGCCATTCACAAATCACAACTTTCCTACTACACTCTGCATCATCCGTTTCCTTCTCATCCAACATTTACCCTAAATATTTAAAGTCAGACACTTGTTCCGGCTGCTCACCACTCACCATCTAACATAACTTCACACTGAGGACTGTCCTCACTCACAACTATAACCTTACTCTTATCTACGTTTTTCCACCCCCTCCTTTTTACACACCCTGCCAAATCTTTCTAACAATCCTCTTAAAACTCTCTTCAGATTCACCACACAGAACCAAATCATCCGCATATAATAGGTGAGGCCCCTCCACTCATCTCCATTCTCCATCATTCTAACACCATTTCCCGCCCCCAATGCCCACCTCTAATATATATATATATATATATATATATACGGATATATATATATATATATATTTCCTGCCACCACCACCTCTAATATATATACTATATACTATATACGGTTAATCGGGAGGATAAATGGACTAACACCTAACAACTAGCAGACCAATTTTTCCTAACCCTAGGTACACCTAACAACGTACGCAACCGGATACTCAGTAATACCAGGGCTGGCCAGAGCGGGTGGTTGATATATATATATATATAATAACATTATATATATATATATATATACTGCTGCTCTTATATATATATAGCAACCTTATAACTAAAAATATATATATATATATATATATATATATATATATATATATATATATATATATATATATATATATATATATATATATATATATATATATATATATATACATGTAACTTTAAAACTATAACAGCTACAGGAAAATAAATAACATTTTTGATTTAAGCAAGCAATTTCATCGATGAAACTTAAAAAAAAAATTATTTTATTCTAATATTTATTAATAACACCTTAAATATTAGTATAATCTTAGGTCTGGCAAGGGTAGGTTTTATCAACCTTTCATTCCTGCAGTAATACGAGAGCAAGAGTTACCAAATAGTGTTTTTTTTTTGCTCTGGAGAAAATGTTATTTTTCTTTTTATTTCCTTTTTAGGGGTTTGCGCCGACGGAGGGACAGAGGGGATGGAAAAGGCCCAGTAGGCAAAGAAACCCCGACTCTGTCCATCTTTGTTGTTTACCCGTGGGGTATCCTTTAGTTAAAAAAGAAAAAATTCAACATTTGGCACCTTTGCGTGCTCCCTCGGAGTACTCGAGCTTCTTCGTATTGTCAAAAAACGGTAATTATTATACAAGTTTTCCAACATTTTTAACAATTTTAAATTTTTAAATGTTATTTTTATTTTTATTTTTATTTCAAAGGTAAAATATCTGATTATTAAAATTATATTATTTTTCAATTACCAGTATTATAATTTTTAGGTACATGCATGTGTCTTTCGGGATGCTGACCTATATATATATATATATATATATATATATATATATATATATATATATATATATATATAATATAACCTTATATATATCTGTATATGCTATTTGTTGCTATATATGTGTTTATATATATATATATATATATATATATATATATATATATATATATATATATATATATATATATATATATATATATATATATATATATATATATATATATATAAAAGAAGAAAAAATTATTGACAAATTACCATAACAGCGGCTTTAAATTTTATTATGAACTATGAAAATTAAATGAATCCAAATGAACTCAAAATGGGGTTTAACAACCTAATACAAATTATTAATTTTAAATTCACGAAATAACTATAAATAAAGGCAGAGTTTAAAATACTACTTCAACTGAATATCAAAGAATTCAATTAATTGAATAAAATATTTATATGTTTCAATTTAGTATTTGAAGGTGATATTCATATGTTTTAATACTATGTTCGAATTTTGATATTTAAAATTATTCTAAAAATATTACTACTACTACTACCACAACTACTATCAATAATAATAATAATAATAATAATAATAATAATAATAATAATAATAATAATAATAATAAAAATAATAGGTTGAAGCCAATTTGTGGCGATGAAACAACGCGCCTTCAAACTTGTATCTAAATTTAAAGAAATAAAATATTTTATCTTTATTAAGACAGTAAATCAACCTGATAACAAATATTTCTTAAAAATATCGTTCAAGTCGTGACTACCTTAGAATGAAGTGACTGTAGGTATTAAGTTTACTGGATACAATTCTGTAATCAGTTTCATTTTTACCCTTTGTTCTAATATGAGAGAGAGAGAGAGAGAGAGAGAGAGAGAGAGAGAGAGAGAGAGAGAGAGAGAGGAGAGAGAGAGAGAGGGAGAGAGAGAGAGAGAGAGAGAGAGAGAGAGAGAGAGAGAGAGAGAGAGAGAGAGAGAGAGAGAGAGAGGAGGAGAGAGAGAGAGAGAGAGAGAGAGAGAGAGAGAGAGAGAGAGAGAGAGAGAGAGAGAGAGAGAGAGAGAGAGAGAGAGAGAGAGAGAGAGAGAGAGAGAGAGAGAGAGAGAGAGAGAGAGAGAGAGAGAGAGAGAGAGAGAGAGAGAGAGAGAGAGAGAGAGAGAGAGAGAGAGAGAGAGAGAGAGAGAGAGAGAGAGAGAGAGAGAGAGAGAGAGAGAGAGAGAGAGAGAGAGAGAGAGAGAGAGAGAGAGAGAGAGAGAGAGAGAGAGAGAGAGAGAGAGAGAGAGAGAGAGAGAGAGAGAGAGAGAGAGAGAGAGAGAGAGAGAGAGAGAGAGAGAGAGAGAGAGAGAGAGAGAGAGAGAGAGAGAGAGAGAGAGAGAGAGAGAGAGAGAGAGAGAGAGAGAGAGAGAGAGAGAGAGAGAGAGAGAGAGAGAGAGAGAGAGAGAGAGAGAGAGAGAGAGAGAAGAGAGAGAGAGAGAGAGAGAGAGAGAGAGAGAGAGAGAGAGAGAGAGAGAGAGAGAGAAGAGAGAGAGAGAGAGAGAGAGAGAGAGAGAGAGAGAGAGAGAGAGAGAGAGAGA
>JABUQX010077543.1:25000-47500 GCA_015478945.1 Trachelipus rathkii | reverse complement strand
TATTGTTATTAATTAGCTATTTATATATATAATATACTTAATATCATATATGATGAATATAATATAATATAGTATATATATATATATATATATATATATCTCATATTATTATATATAATTATACTATAGTATATAGCGTAGTATAAGGTTTTTTTCAGTTATTTAGTAAGTATTTTAAAATACAAAGATATATATATATTATAACACATATATATACTACTAGCAAATATATAATAGCCTAGTACCGTAACTTATGTACTGTATATGTATAATATATACTATATATATATATATAATATAACTTACCGTACTATATTATATTATATTACATATACTATATACTATATACTGTACACTAATATATTAAATATATATTCACAATAATCATATTTATTCTTAGTATAAATATGATAATATATATATATAATATTATATTAGTATTATATTATATTAATTATAATAGGTATATATAGAGAACAAACTAGATATACTATATATTATACTATATATATACAGTATGTATATATGTATAGATCTTTGCTATATATTATATATATACTATATATATTATCACTTATATATATATAGTATATAGTATATATATTATATTATCGTAATATATATATTATAATATTTCATATACGCGTATATTATATATTATAATAATATACATATATAAGATATACATATATTTATATAAATATATATTATATTATATATATAAGAATATATTATATAATATTATATAGATATATATTAAATACATATATACAAATACCTATATATGCTATATATATTTATATATTAATATTATATAGTAATTAAATACCCTATATATAACGATTATATATATATAAGTAACCTTTAATAAAATAGTATAATATACCTCACTATATATATAATATATAATATAATATATATAGTCAAAAGAACAGCTATATATAAGTATAATAATCTATACTATATATATATATAATACACTAAAAATATACTAATACTATATATATAACTATATATGATATATATATATATAATATGATATAGTGTACGATATGTTAATATATTATATTTGAGTAGTATATATCTAATAATATATATATATATATATATTATATATATAATATAGAGTATATAATATAAATAGAGGATATATACGTATATTATAATATACATGATATAAATATAATAGTAGTTCCGTTTTCGTTGATCTTAGTACATATATATATATATATATATATATATATATATTTATATATATGTATATATATATATATATATATATAGTATATATATAATATAATTAATAAAGTTATATATATATATTATTATATAAATATAACAATACTATATATATATATTATATATAAATACTATTATATATATACGCTATATATAATCATATATAAACTATCATATACATATATACGTACCTTTTATATATATAATAGTAGATATATATACTATATTATATATGGTATATACTATATAGCTATATAGTATAGTCACTTATTACTAGACCTAATAACTTATATATATATAACTACCTAAATATAATCATATTGTAGACAAGATATTTTATACTTAATATAAGATATATATATAGTATGATATATAATAAAGTACCGTAATATAATACCTATATAGTTATAATATATATATATAATATATTAATATATCTATTATATAATATATATATAATATATATATATATATATATAAGTATATATTTTATATAATATATATATATAAGTAATTTATTCTGATATAATATATAACTATATTTGACTAGATGAATAGATAGTATATAATACTAATATTTTATTAACACTATACATATTATCTAATACAATAATAATACTATATATATACTTATATAATACATAATATATATATATAGGCCTATGTTATAAGGGTTAGACTCCTGGAGCGGAAAATGCGAGTGAGAGTCAATTATAACTATCTTTTTCAAACTAAATTTTTAGCGTCAAAATTCATTAAGATTTTTGGGTATAAACTAACCGAACCTAACCTAACCTAACCTAACCTACCTAATTAACCAAACCTAATCCAAACTAACCTAAATTAACACTAAACCTAATATTAACCGGGAGCTTCAACCACTAAAACTCCAATATATAATATATATATTAAGTATATAAATATTATAAATTAATATATATATCTATATATAAATAATATTTATAATAGTATTAATATATAAATATTTTATATATATAATATATATATAATATAATTATATCATATATATATTATTTATATGATATTATATATATAATTACTATACTACTAAGTATATATATATAAGTAATATATCCAGCGAATATACATATATAATTATATAATATACAGATATATATATAGTAACCTTTTATATTATATATAATATATATATAATATACTTATATTATAAAACTAATAGATATTAAATGACCTCATACATTAGAATTAATATACTCACACACACAAAATCTATAGTATAACCTATAGCCTATAAATCTACTTATATATATATATATAGTATTTACTATAAATTTATATATATATATATATCAAAATATATCAATAGTTTTTATTACTATATAATATATATTATACTATACTATCATAAGTAGTTCTATCTCGTCACTATATGAAGATATAGCATAAGCGATATACAGTATATTTAGTGAGAAGAAAATATATCGTTATTTTTCCTTTGTATTTTAGTCACGAATTAATTGAGAAAATCTTTGATATATATATATATAAACAGTATACTATATATATATATATATATATATAAGTATACTTATATGTTATATATATAATAAGATATATATATATTATACCTATAACTATATATATATATATATATAACTATAGTAATACTATAAAATATTATACATATTATATAATACTATCTACAATACTATTAAAACAATATATATATATATCTAATATAAATAATACTAATATTAATATCATATACTTACACTACTATATAGATAATACGTTATATATATATATTAATATATATCTATATATATAAATATTATAAACGATATATATTAAATAATGAACTACTAAGATACACTATTACTACTAATATAGTATACTATATATATATATTATATATATATAGTATATATACTATATATATAATATATATATATATATATATATATATATAAATATAATATATATATATATATATATATATATATATATATATATATCAATATTAGTCATATTATCATAATATATTAATTACTAATATATAGCTATATATATATAACGTATGACAATAATAATAATAGTTAATAATAATAATAACTAACTAACATAATAAGATAATAATAATAATATAAATAATAAATATTATATCAATAATAATAATAATTTATAATAATAATAATAGATAATTAAAAAAATAATAATAATATAATAATAATAATATATATATAATAATACATATAATAATAATAATAATAATAATTAATAATAATTATAATAATAATAATAATAATATAATTAATAATACATAATAATAATAATAACAATAAATAATAATAAATACATAAAATAAATAAATTAATGAATAATTACTAAATTAAAATGAATAATAAATAATAATAATAATAATAAAATAAAAATATATATAATAATAAATACATAATAAAATAATAATAATAATAATAAATAATTACATAATTAAATAAAATAATAAAGATAATAATAATTAGATAATATATAATAATACATAATAATAATAAAAATAATAATAATAAATGAATAATATATATGAAATAATAATAATAATAATATAATAATATATAATTAACATATAATATAATTAGATAATAAAAAATAAATAATAAACAATAACAGATAATAATAATAATAATAATAACTAATGTAAATAATATAATATAAAATAATAATAATAATAATATAAAATAATAATAATAATAATTAATAATAAACAAATAAACTCTAGTTTGTAACACGACGTATCCGCTTACAAATGGTTTCCATAACTTAATAAAATCTAAACATATAAACCTAGATGCGTGGCTCATCAGAGAGCGAGACACGCGATCTCTAAATAACAAAAAGCCCAAACAAACAAAAAAGCCAATATCTTTAGTTCTCAAGCTTTAATAAATAGAGTCACCATTGTTTGACAAAATTGAGATAGATGCGTCCTACTGGTCGGTATGAAAAATTAATTCACTTTTTTGAGGAAGACATCTCGCAATTCAACATCAAGATTAATTAAAATATGTTACACTTAAGAGCACGCGCTGCCATATTCAAGCGCTTATTAATAGTATCATATCGTCTATGCACACGATAGGCAGATAGATAATAGATAGATAATAGATAAAGATACAAGAGATTAAATAGATAATTTAATATGACTAGAGTAGAGTAGAGTAGATAGATAGATACAGACTTAGATAGATCTAGATATATAGACTATAGATCAGATAGCATCAGATTGACTAGAATGGTATTTCCTGTTTACACCGGGAGAAACATGCAACACACTTGGGAGTACGTGTCCTTGTAGACATTAACCTCATTTCATTTTATGATGAGTATTGTAAAGGTCTTTTCGCCCAATAACATAATCTCTGGGAGAAAGGATTATCTAGGGTCTCCTAATATTCATACACTTCTATATCTATTTCACACTACCTTAGTCTGCGACACCTCCCAACTCATTAAAATTAAATATATAAATATACTATCGTTAAATATATATATATGTATATATATATACATATACCTATATATATATACTTTATATATATAATATAAATATACACAATAGTATATATTATAATATATATTTAATACTTTATATAGATATATTATAATTTCTTTTGATTTTTATACTTTATATATACATTAATATATATATACTATATAGTGTATATATATATAATACTGACGTATATATATACTGAGTATATAATATATATATATATTAGCATATATATAAATATATATATAATATAAATAATATATTTATATATATAGTATAGTAAATAATATATAAATACCATATAAATAGAAAGAGAATATACCTATATATAGTATAATATAAAATACATATATGATATACTATGATATATCACACGATATATAACATATACTTACTTAGTATATATTCATATATGATTTATTATAGTATAATACTATATTCCATATATACTACGTAATATAGTAGTTATATAGTAGCTATAATATCATATATACTCAATAATATATATAGACTATGTATTATTATATACGCTAATTAATTATTATTACTATATAATGAATCTATACTTTGTTTATATAATATATAACTTATAATATTATATCTATATATATCATAAGTATAGTACTATTATATATTAATACGTATAACTATACTATAATTATAACTTATATAAATATCTATTATATATATGTAAGTTAACTAACTTAGCGAATAGTACTTTACGTAATATATATATATAAAAATATATATATATATAATATAATATATATATATATAATATATATATTTATTAATATTATAATATAAAATATATTATATATATAATATATAATTTATATTATATAATATATAAAGGCTATATATTTATATATAATACTAATAATATTTTTATAACCTATTATATATATAGTAAATAGTAATATATATATAGTATTAAATTATATACGTTATTACATGATATATTATATCTATATGTACTATAATAGTAAATAATCTATATATATTAATATAATGATATATATATATATTATTATATAAGATATTAGTATATATATATCCTATAAATACATATATATTATATATGATATATATATATAGAGCTATATAGTATATATATATAGTATATATCTATATAGTATACCCATGATATATATATATATTATATATAATAGGTATATATATAATATATTATATAATAATATATATATAATATTATATATATATCACCATACTATATATGTACGTCTATTATATATATATAAAATATTATATATATATATATATATATACATATATAACCTATATATTATAATAGATACTTTACGTATTATATAATATATACACATAAAATATATATACAAACATAATATATATAAAAATATTATACTATTATATAATAAGCTATACTATATTATACTATATTCATAGCATATAAAATAATATAACATAATATAATATACTATATACTATACTATATGTTCACCTAAATATAGTATATAATATATACTATAATAAACACTTATATTATGTAAGTAACAATTATATCTAGTATAATTTATACTACTATTATATCACCTTATAATATTTATAAAATATAGAATATTTATAGATATATATATATATATATTTATATATTTAATAGGGCTCTGCCCGTGAGTGGTGGTTGACACTGCTAAAGAATATTACTATGTTATATATAGTATATAACGTATACTAGTGAGTATATTAGACTTACTATAATTATATAATTTATAATATATAGAATTATATGATATATATAATATATATAATATTATATATCCATATAATATATAATACTATATATATAATATATCATAATATCATATATAGCATATATATATATATATACCCTAAAATAAAATATATATATATATACTATACTAAGTATATACTAATATAATATAATATGATATATATATATATAATATAATATATATACGATCATTGTATCTTAGCTATATATATATAATATATATATATATATATATATATATATATATATAAATATTACTATATATATATATATATATGATAATATATATATATATATTATATACTATAATATATATATAATATAATAATATAAGTATATAATATATAAATGTGAGTATAAATTTATTTAATATTATAATATACAATGTATATATATAGTATATATTTATATTATATGACTATCTAAATATACTAATCTAGTTTTTACACTAAATTAATTTTTATACACTTACTATATATATTATAATGAATATTCATTTCTAGTAGATAATATATATATACTATATATATATATTAGTATATTAGTATATTATACTACTACTATTAATAATTATATATACTATATATATATGTTATATATCACTATAGTTATATATTATATATATTATTATATAACATATAATATAATTAAAAGTATAATTATAAAACACATATATATTCACTATATACTACTTATATATATAATAATACATATAAACTATATATAATTATTATTGATAATATATTATTATTATATACTATTATAGTTATAATATATTATATACTTACCATAGATATATTAAGGTCCAAAGACGATAGTATATATATACCATAATATAATATATATAAAATTATACCTATACGTATATAGCTATCATATATATAATCTACAGAGCGCAGTCCCTCCACTCCACAAACACCACGTGCCTATACCTTTGTTGGTCTTGCTCCCGACACTGTCGCATAACATATATATAATATATTATATATATATATTATATAATATATATATAATAATATATTATAAATAGGGCCTCTGCCGTGAGTGTGTGACAACCTGTAAATATTATATATATGTATATAAGCTATAATATCATTATTATAACTACAACTACTTATATATATATAATATACTATATACTATATATTATATAAAATTATAGTAGCTGAGCTATATTATATATATTATAGTATATTATTAATAATAATATATACTATATCGTATGTACATATATATATATAATAATTATCTATAATATGATACATATGAGCATCCCGTATACTTTACATAATAGAGTATATAATGTTATATTTACCCGACCATAATATATGTCTTAATTATATATGATATATAAACTAATATCATTATCTATATATATATAATATATTATATATATATAAACGTACATACACTAATATATAAAGTAATAATATACATACGTATAACTACCATTAATATTACTAATATATAGGTATAAATATATACTATATTATATATATATACGGAGCTCCTAATATATAATACTAATCACTATAATCATCATATAGTAGTATATACACTTAAATAATATACATATACAATATATATATAATAATATATAGCTAAGTACAATGTGTATATATACTAGTATTTAAAAAGTATAGATATCTCACATTTACTATTATCTATATCTAATCATTATATACTATATACTTATAAATAGATATATATTTATACTACTTATTATATATATATAATCTATATATATATAAAATAACTTATAATATAATATAACTAAATATAATATAATATTAATCCACCTTCTAATAATCATTTAAAATGATTATGTATAATCAATATTATCACTTTTTACATGTTTCTTTTAATTAAATAATTATATTAATGAGAGAGAGAGAGAGAGAGAGAGGGAAGAGGACAGAAGAGAGAGGAGCGAAGAGAGAACCGATGACAGAAGGAGGAACCTATATGAGAAGAGAGAGAGAAGAGAGTATATAAACGAGAGAACAGAGAATATGCCATTATGATAAAGAAACATAGAATCTGAAAGGGGAAATTAAGAATGCTATAAATTCGAAAGAGATTGAAGAAAGAGGAAAATTTATCCAAAAAATTTAATGGTGAGGAATGAAAAGCCGCACCGTTACATCGAAGAGTAGTAGTAATTAGAATTTCACTACTTCTGAAAAACATAAGACAGATTCAGACGTAAGAAGATTCATTTGGTAGTGGGAAAATCTAAATCTTGAGACCCACCAGAATCTTCATTTGAGACGTAACAAAGATCCTCATTTTCTAACAATTATTTTAGGTTATAATAATGTTTTTGATAAATTTGACTTATTGGTTCTCTAAAATTATAAAGTATTTAATATAATTTCCCTTATTTTCTTTTATTAAATTCAAGGAGAAAAATGTAGTGGACAGACAGAGAGAGAGAGAGAGAGAGAGAGAGAGAGAGAGAGAAGAGAGAAGAGAGAGAGAGAGAGAGAGAGAGAGAGAGAGAGAGGAAGAGAGAGAAGAGAGAGAGAGAGAAGCAGAGAAGAGAGAGAGAGAGAGAGAGAGAGAGAAAGATAGAGAGAGAGAGATGAGTTTCGCAACGAACATCAAACAAGCAAAACTATGCATAGTTGGACAATCAAAACTCTCAGAAAAAAAACCTGATTAACACACAAAGGCAAGGAACATTGCTTTAATATCTTAATAGATCCAAAGACCCTTGTTATTTGATTCTGATTTTTAGAACTAATGCTTTGAAAAAAGGTAGTTAACCAACTTAAGTGTCACTGAATTTTTACAACATCTTTCAAGGATTAGCAAGAAGATCCTTAATTAACCTCAATCTAAACATATTGTCCTTTTTAATCATTCTCTAATACATACATATTTTATTCGACTGTTAATTAGTATATTTAATATTATTCTATCTAAATAATTCACCGTATATATCCATAAATATATAATCCTGCTATGTCATCTACTTTCCCCATCCATCTATACATTGATCTGTCTGCCTGTCTGACTGTCTGTCTGTCTGTCTGTCTGCCGTCTGTCATCTTTGTTTTCCGTCAGTCTGCACATTTATATATTTATCTGTGTATTTGTTTAATAGAGAGATTTTCTTTTGTGTGAAATACTCGAACTTCGTTTCCCAAAAATGAATAATAAAATATGTCTATTATTATATATTACTATTATAGTCATACTACTACTTAACACCCTGATATTAGTATATTTATATATATATATATATATATATAATATATACAAATAATAATAATAACTTAGTAGTATATATATAATTATAGTATAATATATATATACAATAGTAAGATATATAAATATATATAATACCTATATATACACACTATATATATACGTATATAATATATATTATATATATATATATAGTAATTATATATATATAACATTTATACTATTATTATATAATATATATATATATATACTATATACATATATCTGCGACGCTAACGTATAAATCTAGTATAAATTATAGAATAATGAAAATTTCTCTCCATTTATTATTTGGTATGCAAGAATGTTGAAGAATATTAGATAGTTTATGTAATAATGAACGATAAGGCGATTAGCCATTTAAATAATAAAGAATGTTATTTCAACAGTAACAGTGTGCGCTACGGAAAATAAATATTACACAATCTATTTGCATTCCTGATAAAAACGTATAGATTAAAAACACTTACTGTAGATGTTGGGCCATCTAATTTAGCCCATTCGCCATTTATCGTGGCGTTCTTCAGAATCCCTCAAAAATGTTCTTTTTCTTTTGGGAAGATGGCTCTAGCATTTTCGGTGATTTAAATATCGCTTGCTTATGGTCAGCTTCAGGCTTTTGGCGGTTTAATAATGCCATAATAACAAATGTTAAAGTTTATAATTCTGTACAGAAGAGTATGGTTGTCATCACTCCTACATGAACGTAAAGATAAGTCAATATGCACAATTCATATATTATACGAAGATCCTTTTCATTTCAAAGAGATTTTTAAAATCGACTGTGCTTATATATATATATATAATATATATATATATATATATATATATAATATAAATACGATATATAATACTATATATATATACTTATGAGTATATATATATTAATATATATTATATATATATAATAATAATATATAGTATATATATATATATATAGTTATACCTAATATATATATATATATATATTACTATATACAATTGATATATTAATATATATATATATAGCATAGTATATAATAATATATATTTATATATATATCCTATATATATAATAGATAAATATAGTATATATTTATAGTATACATTATATAATATTATATATACTATATTACTATATTATATATATATATTCTAAAATTGTTTTCCAAAAAAAAATTGGAAGTAACTTGAATCTTATACTAACCTATATATATATACTATACAATAGATATAATATATTAATAATAATATAAATATATATATATATAATATTAACTGTAATATATAAAATATATAATATATACATATAGCTAAATAATAACTTCAATGTTTTGCCTAAAAAAATGAAGTTACTTGCTAATCTTATATATATATATATATATAATATATATATAATATATATAATATATATATATAAATAAATATATAATATATTTTATTTTATATATATATATATATATATATATATATATACTTAATGTTTTCCAAAAAAAAGTTTGAATTTAAACTTATATAATATATATTTATTTTTTTTATGTATATATATATAATATATATATAAATAATACTATATATATATATATATAAGATATTAATATATAATATAATATAAAATATATATATAATATATATATACTTAATTTTGTTTTCAAAAAAATGGAAGTTTAACTTGTAATCTATAGCTTTTGTGGTTATTTTTAAGGAAGATATATATAAAATAAATTTATCTTTAGATAAATTTGTTATATTCAACTTAAGAAAATTATAAAAACATCCCAATGCAAAAAACAAATCAATATCCCTTTTTCTTCCCTCATAAAAATGCATATATTTTGATATAAAACAAATTAAATGGGAGAAAAAAAAATCTAAAATATTTATTTTTGGTTTCACCGGAAAAAGATTTCTTTTACACATTTCGAATTGAAATAAATCTGAAGCAATGATCTAAAATCACATCGTTGGTGAAATTTACAACAATAAAACTATATTTCCCTCAATTCTTCTACCCCAATTTCAAAAAGAGCTTTATCCCCCACAACCCAAATACCTGAACAAGAAATTACGCATCTGGAATCTCCCGATTTTTTTTTAAACAATAAATCACTTTGGAATGACACATCAAGCCAAGTCTCTGTTTTTAATATTTAATAATTTTTTTCCTTTTTTATTTTTTTCTTTTCTTTTTTTATGTGGGAAAAGTGGGAAGGAGTTTTGATATATCAATTTTAACATTTTTAAATTGCATATCAAATTTTGAGATTAAAAATGAATATGTATTGGAAAAGTGATTGATTTTCACAATAATTGTATATATATATATATATATAAATATTAATATATATATATATATATATATATATATATATATATATATATATATATATTATATATATATATATTATATATAATTATAATAATATATATATAGATAATATATAATAAAAAAAATAAAATATATATTTAAAAAAATTATATAATTATAAAAATATATATATATATATATATATATATATATATATATATATATATATATATATATATATATATATATATATATATATATATATATATATACTAATATATATAATATATAATATATATAATAATATATATATATATACAATATAAATATAATAAATTTATTTTTATTTATATATATATATATATAATTATATATATATATATAATAATATATAATATATATATATAATTATACATTATATATATAGTATATATATATATATAATATAATATATTATGTATATATATATATATACTATATATATATATATATATAATATGTATATATATAATATATATTATCAATATAAGATATATATATAATATATATATATATATAAATATATATACTATATATAATATGTAGTATTAATATATAATATATATATATAATATATATATATATATATATATATATTATATATATATATAAATATATATAATATACTAATATATATATATTATATATATATATATATATACTTATAATATATATATATATATATATGTATATATATATATATATATATATATATATATATATATATATATATATATATATATATATATATATATATATATATATATATTATATATATATATATATATATATATATATATTTGTTACTTTGAATATAAAACTAATAACTTTCTTTGATTTTTTTTAAAGCTATCTGAAAGTAAATATATACTTCACAGAAATACGTCATATTCCATTAATAAATTGTGCTATCAAAAAAATATATATTTACTTTTTCCCGAAAATAAATTTAAAAGAAAAAATTTTCTAAATAATTTATTTGGAGCCTCACCGGAAAAAAGATTGAAATTTACCCATTTCGGATTGAAATAAATCTGAAGAAATAATCTAAAATCGAATCATTTGAAAATGTTACGTCAATAAACCTCCATTACTCTCTACTACCAAAATTTCATAAAAAAAAACTTTATCCCCTACAGCCCAAATACCTGAAAAACAGATTGCACCTCCCGAAAATCTAATTTCCCAACTCTTTTAAAATAATAAATAACTTTGAGATGAAAAATTGAGTCAAGTCTCTGATTTTAATATATAACAGTTCTTTTTTTCTCAATTTTTTTCCTTTTTTGGGGGGATGGGTGAAATTTTTACTTATAGATTTTTGTAAAAATTTTGATATTAAAAACGAAAATGTATTCGGGAATAAGAAAGAAATTTTGACAGTGGTGGCCTTGTAATATATATATATATATATATAACGTATTATAAACTCAAACATATAATATACTATATATAAATATCATATACTACCTTTATCAGAATATAGATATAATACTAATATAGATATATATATATATTAAATAATATATAATATAATTATAATATATACTATATTTATATATATATATATCGTACCTATATATAAATATTATAAATAAATTAATATAGTATAAATATAGTATTATATATATAATAAAGAAAATGTATTTAGATAAAAATATAATTTTGAGAGTGGATGTGATATATTATATATGATATATATATATATATATATATATATATATAGTAATATACTATATATATATCACTCGTTAGTGAGTATATACAATATATATACTATAGTACGACTATTATAACTATATAATTCTATTATAAACCTAGTATTATACCTTAACTACCATATAATAGTAGCTATATATATATAATATATTATATATTTATATATATATAGGTATATACTAATATATATTATATATATTATATATATATATAATATAAAAAAAAACAACTCATAAAATGAATATAATTTATTAGTGCTCAGACACCAATCACCCGACACCACATCACTATAATGAAATAAAAAATAATTTCGAAAAGCAAATATATAATTTCTTGGGACAGAAACACCTATAATCTAATTCTTGTCTACCTCACTACGTGGAAAGACATTAAATAAAAATCGAGCTCAAGTTAAAACTGTCATGAAATTTTCTTTGTTGAGACAACCCATTCAGCTGAATAATGTTACCTTCCCGTGGCCAACAAACTATCAAAATTGATTTAATATCATCTAAGCATTATTATACAAAGTATTTCCTTTTCAAAGTTTTCTGTATTGTGTGTATCTGTTCAATTGTCTGAAATATACTCGTAGGTAACGAATGTTTGGTAAGTATTTAAGATGTATTTGGCAACCATTTTAACTTTTAATTGCCAAATTTTTACTTTCCTAATCTAATATTTTTTCTCATTGTAATATTTTTAATTGACTTCTCTAAACTAAGACTAAACGGAAAATTTGACAATTTTAAAATGGTATAAACTTTCTAATTATATTTTTAAACAGATTCAATGATAGAAAAAATTGGTACTTGGGGACAATTTTTTTGTAATATATGAAGAAAGTGATAACCTTTTGCACAGCTATATTGATTAAATTACAATATATATATCAATATCATATCAATACATATATATATATCATATCATACATTACTATATTACTATATATATATATATCATATACATATATATAATATATGAATAATATATCAAAGTTATATATATAGTATATATGATATATACTATATATATCAAGTATATATAATATATATTATATATATATAAATATAATATATAAATATAACCTATAACCTTTATAGTAATATATATACTATATATATAATATATACATATATTATAAATATAGACATAATAATGAAACGTATATATTATATATATATATATATATATATATATTATATTATATATAGTATATATCCTTACAATTTTTGACAAGTAGTGTATATATATATATAAGGAGAAAAGTAAAAAACACGAGAAAAAAAAACAAAAAATTAGATAAATAAACCTAGACTAAATAATAATTATGAAGAGAATGAGAAACGTCAAAACTATATGAAAATCATTATTTAGCCCTTTCACACGTTACGTAGACATTTGGCCTACATTAACTTTCAAGCGAGTTTCACCCTAATGATGGACGTAAGGATGATTTTAAATGCAACCATTCCGTCAGACCGTTCTCTATTAAGCCTCTATCTATATTGAAAAAACCTTTAACCATCCTTCAGTCAGTTTGTCATTGACGAAAGAAGAGGGAAGATGCGCTTGAGATTTTGCATAATCTGAGATGCGCACATCATTTTCTTTCTTTTCTTTTTTCCTTTCTTTTCCTTTTATGTAATTGGGCATATTTATGAAATGGTGTTACCAAATAGACTATAATATATCATTAACACGAGATATAGAATTAGTTTTTAGTATATAATGTGATAATATCATGTATATAAATAGCCACAGTTGGTTGCTAGCCAATACTGGCACCACATCCGGCATCCAAAGGATTGTGCAAGTGACTATTACTCCATATTTCCAATATATATTTATATAATAATATATACTATAATATATGATATCGTTATATATATATATAATAATATACTATACTATATATATATAATATTAATATATATGGCATATATAATAGTTTAACATGCACGAAAGTTGTTCAGTGATTATATGTTAGAGATATAAATATATTAATATATTAATATAAGATATATATAATATATATTATATACTATATATAATTAATTAATATCACCTATACTATTATAATATTTATGTCGCGCAGTCGCTGTCTGTCTGTCCTTCTTCTCCCGGAACTAGGAAGCCCAAAAACTAACAAGCCATCAAGAATACAACTACTTAAAAAAATTAGGCCACTTTTAGATGCAGTAAGAAACAATTGCAAAATAACACCCCTAGAGGAGCATCAATGCTTTGATGAGCAAATTATTCCAACGAAAGATCGCATTACACTAAAACAATACAACCCCTAGAAACCCCATAAGTGGGTTTATAAAGTATTTGCAAGGGCGGGAGCAAGTGGCTACATTTATGATTTTGAAGTCTACACTGGTAAAGCAGACGATTCTGGTTTAGGAGTTTCATCTAGCGTCGTTATGAGGCTAGCAGAAGGCATTCCTAAACATTCTAATCATAAGCTTTATTATGATAATTGGTTCTCTTCGGTAAATTTAGCAAAGAACTTGAAGGATGATGGTATTTATATACTGTCAACTTTCTGCCCAAATATGCTAAGAGGTTGCAGTTTGAAGGGAGAAAAATAACTACAAAAGGTAGGCAGAATTTATTTTGACTACAAAGTTGAATCTAAGGAAAACACCATTGCCATCAAATCGTACGACAATAAACCTGTGCACTGTTTGTCTACATATGCCGGTATATATATCCAATGAGCGATGCGAGAAGATGGGATAGCAAAAAAAAGAGCACATCACTATTCCTAAACCACAAGCTATTACCGAGTCCAATAAATTCATGGGAGGGGTAGACCTTTGCGACATGCTGATTGAGTTCTATAGAATAGATATCAAATCTAAAAAAGTGGTATATGCGAATCTTTTCCTATCTAATGGATCTGGCAGTAGTCAATGTTTGGCTTTTATATCGTCGAGTATGGGGTGCTAAAAAGTAATGCCTCCCTCTTTGCGAGTTCAAAGAGGATGTCACAATTGTGCTCAATTGGTAAAGGCAAAAAGGAGGTGTAAGGAATATGTTGAAGGATTTACCATAGTTACTTTCAACAAATGTAAAGTGTGATTGTCTAAAAAACAAAAATTGTTATATAAAATACCATCAGAAGTAATTTGGTCTAATTGTTTCAATACATGTCATTTGAATTATATTAGGAAAAACATTTTTTTTAGCAACTGATGTCTATGTAACACAAAAAGTATTCATTTTTTGCATCCAAAACAATTGTAAAAGAAGCCAAGAAAAAAAAAATAAGTTCAATATTTTTTACTACTTATGCCGAATGTTGCCATATGGCAACATGATGTATTTTGTTAACTAATTACAAAATTATGCTTTTCATGACATTTTTGTATTATTTACCGATGTAGTAACTAGATTCGACCATTTAAAAAATTTATTTTAAATTTCATCATAATTCAGGCATGAAAGGGTTAAAACACTTTCTAATTATTCGACTTCCGCCAAGATGAAGTTATTAAAAGCGGAGATTAAAGAAGCCATCTGATATTAATTGGAACAGTTTATTAAAACCAATAAACATAAAAACTAATTCATTTATTTTATGTTCTTTTCAATTATATTTTGTGTTTTATTAAAAACTGTACTTATTGTCGTCATCAGCTCATAAACTTAATTCACATATGAATTAACCTCTATGGCTTTCGTGTGCTAATAAAAGTAACCCATATATGACTTGAATACTATAATCCTCATACATTCATAAACTTGACACAAATTTACATTCTCTGTTATCTTTTAGAAATATTTTCATAGCTTAAATCTTTCGGATTTCAGTGATAAAGTTAAATAAGACAAATACCAAATTTTATTGACTTTTTATAGGAAAGTTGTAAAGAACAAATAACCTGTGCTTTATTGCGCTAAAACATTGTACTTACTTCAAAAGATAGCACCATTGGTTCATCCTGAAGTTGAACATTCACTGCACTAAATAATTCAGCTTACATTTATTTTTTTTATTTTATTGCTTCTTATCTCTTGGGCATTTCTTGAAAATTTTACCCTAGGAATCTAATCCTAGGTTTTCTCTTAAAGAGTTCGAAAAATTAAAGAATACACTACACAAGGTAACGGTTCGCTGAAACGTAAAGGTTTTTCTCACATCCTATTTCATATAAATTTTAACTTTATTTTTAAGATATACTTAAACAAAAAAATGGATCCATGTAAGTAACATGTACTAAATAAATTTGTTTAACAGCTAATGAAATTTAAGTTATACTTTTAAAATATGAACAAAATGTACATAAAAATCGATAAGTGTGGGCGAATTTTCTACAAATTTATTTTGTGGCCAAATTTGTAAATTCCAGCAAAAACGGAAAAATGACAACACCTGCTCCTTCAACCTCCCATCACACCTTAACCTTGAATTATAAAAATTCTTAATGATTACTGCATACCAAACAGATAGTTTTCCAACAAAAGGAACTATAGTATAAAACAAAATTGATCACACTTAACAAAAGCTGACTTTATAATTCCAGGCCTTACTGGCCGGGAATTATGAAGTCAGCTTTTTTATTATCGAAAGTCTCCGAGGAAATAATAAATACTTCTGGAAGATATTAAGGAATATAATTGTTATATCTCTAAGTATACTTTTGAGTAGAAAAACTAAGTAACTATTTTTGTCAAATTAAAAATCCTAAACTTATATTAAAACAATTACCATCAAATAAAATATTTAAGCGTCCTAACTGTAAGCGAGTCTGATACATACCATATTTACTCATGAATTTCAATATAGAAAAAAATTTAACATATATATTTTATTTCAATTCCAAATATTTATTTTCTAAAATTTAATTGAGAAATGTAATTAACTAAACTCCCAGAAGAAAACCGAAAAAGATAAAACATCAACTTTAGCAGTATTCAGAAGTATACCCAATATGAACGTAATTGTAACGATTTAATTATTGTACGTTGAATTTGGTGTTGAAGCAAAGGAACGAATTAAATATTATTGTATTTGTTTCGCTTTACAATTTCCTTTAAAACGAATACGTAGGTGAGAAGCAAGGTGTATAATATATATAATATAAAACTATATATATATATATATAATAACTATAATATATATATATACTATATATACTTATACTTATACTATATTATACTATACTATAATATATATATATATATATATATACCTATATATATATAATTATATATACTATAGTATATATATATATACTTATATATACTATATATATATATATAATATATATATATCCGATATATATAAATATACTATATTATAATATAAATATATATATATATAATATATAATGAAATTGTTTAGACGACAACTATATCAATCATATCTCCAAAACTACAATAGCCACAGGAAAAGGAATCATTTTTGGAATGCTGGTCCAATTTTAGGGCGGAAAATGAAAAAAAAAAAAAAAAATAAAAATAAAAAATATATATATATAATTCTCAAAAACTACAATAGATACAGGAAAATGAATTACATTTTTGAATTCCACAAGTTTTACATTGAAAATGTAAAAAAAATAGAAAAATAAAAAAATATTATTGCTAATAAATATAGTTAATATGATTAGAGAGCCTATTTAAGACCTTTTATCCGTCCCGTTAAAATAAATAGACTCTATTAAATTTTTGTTTTCTTTTACTAAAGAATACCCCCAAGGTTATACCGCACCGATGGAGGGCGGGTCTCTCGGCCTTCGGGAAACTACGGGTAGGACTAATTCCCCCCTCGGAGGGTGCTACCGAACCCCCCACTCTTGTGATGTGGTGTCGCGGGCCGTCCTCCGCCCCCCTATCGGCGTATGGAAAACGTCCCCCCATGTTTTCCCCGTCGAGCCCCCTACATTGCCGTTAATACCTTTACAAATAAATAAGCTAAATATAGTATGTAACCTCTCATACACCAGAAATACCCAACAATTTCTTTGTATACCAATAATTATTATATTTTTACATTTTCCTAATCCAAAAATTTACAAATTCCAAAATAATTTATCAAACTGTTAGCTATTGTCTAGTTTTGAGATATGATTTTTTTTTTTTTTTTGTGTATTTTTTTTTTTCAGTTTCCGCAATAAAGAGTGTGTGTGCCATGATTCAAACAACTGTATCCTCTTTTTCACTGTAACTATTGAGTTGTGAGATATGGATTCGATGATAAGTTGTCGCTCTAAACCAAATATCTACCATACACGAATATTATACGTGTGAGTTAGCACCTATATAACTATATATAGTATATATAGTGAGTTATATATATACATATAATAATATATATATATGAGTATATAATAGTATATTAATACTATAAGATTACATATAATAACTTTATATTCATATATATAATATATTTCATCGGTAAATATAATTATAACTCATATGTATATATATATATATAAAAAATTTGCTATATTCTATACGTATTTTAATGTATCGGTAGTAAAAGATGATAAGGTTTAATTATGATTGCTAAACATTAGAAATTGGTTTTAAGCAATTTGAATAAAATAGACATCCAGAAAAACATTCTAAAACTAGATAAAAGAATTCTTAAATCCAATCTCCTCAGTTGTTGAAGAACATAATTCATAATGTTTTAGATTATTTTCGAAAATGAATTAGTTATTCCAAAAGAGCTTAATTTTGACATTTTATGCACCACACCATTAAAATAAAAAATAAAAAAAATAACATATTAAAATAGCCTATATATATATATGAGTTATTATATATATATATCATAGATATATATATATGATTATATCTTTAGTATATAATATATATATAATATATATATATATACTATGATTAACAGTAGTATATATGTAAGTGTCATAGTGAATATATATATATATATATAATTACCGTATATACCTCAATATAGTCTAAAATATAATAGTATAATATATATATATATATGATATGATTATACATATATGAGATATATAATATACATTAATAATATATATATTAATATATATATATAGATATATATACTGAATATAGTATAATAGTATAATATATATACTATATAATATATAATATATATATATATATATTATATATATATATATATATATATATATATATAATATATATATATATATATATATATAATATATATTATAACTAATATATATATATATATATAATATATATATATATATATATATAATATATATATATATATAATATATAAATATATTATTATATAATATATATACATACCGTAATATATATTATATATATATATAAATTATATATATATATATATATAATATATATTAATATATATATATAATATAATATATATATATATATAGGCTTGGGGTACAGAAGCCCAACTCCTCGTCTTCATTGTGTACCCTGGACTCGACTAACGGATCTCTTTTCTAGGGTAGAAATCCAGCAAGCCGCTACCCGAAATCCCATTTGCTCAAGAACCCAATGTGATGCCTCGGAACAGGACTGACCCAAGGTTGACGAAACCAGCGAGAAATCGAACTAAGATTTTCTCACCTGACAGATCAATTACAGTCTACCGGAATGGATGCTGTGAATAAGGTGAATATGAGGCTTAATTCAATCTTTCGTCTAAGCAAAAAAAAAATAATTCCTGAATTCAAAATCGATATATTTGATACTTAATTGATATATCAATATCAGTGAGACCCAACCAAATACCTAATTTACATTTTATAGCACAAAGGTTAGTTTAGTGAAGATTGACACAGAGAAGAGGGTTGTTTTTATTATGTAATTTTGTGCAAATTTGGAAAGTTTTGGAATATTTGACATCTGTAATGATAATAGCAGTTTACTTGCATTTTACACTATTACACTATTATTTTAGAAGTGAAACGTTGCGAAAAATGTAATTACGAGTATAGCAAAAACAGTAATTGATTTTGTGTGAAAAAAAAAAGTGTTTGAAATGATAAATATTGTTAAATTATTAAAGTTAATGAGGTATTTAAATTTGGGTCTAAAATTAGAATTTGTATACATATTTATATAGATGTTAACGAGAAAACATTATGGATTGGTTTCATTTTTCAACAGAAGTTTGTATAACATATGCTATTGGAAAGTTCACTAATTAATTCACGGAAAATTTTTATAAACGTTTTTTTTACGGAGTTCGATGTATTAAGTTAGAGGCTATTTGTGGCCTTTTATAATGCATTAGGTTAGGTCCTAGTGGTGGGCTTCCAAAATCCATTAGGTTTGGGCTAGTTGGGGGCTTCCAAAATGCATTAGGTTAGGGCCTAGTCGGGGTCTTCCAAAATCCATTAAGTTAGGGCCTAGATGAAGGCTTTTAACCCTTTGATACCTACTGATGCATTTTTATCTCAAAAATATTTCAGGCGATTTTGACCCTTATAATTACAAGTTGCAAACTCGTCAAAATTCTCTCACTTCCTCCTCTTCATAAAGGAAGCTCTCTCTGATACTTGAAGAAGGTCTAAAGATTGACTTAGACGAAAGCTCGTACCCGTAAATATTTATTTTTGATATAATGCATCCGTTTGCAGCCCCGTGTTGAAATAAATTTAACTTAATGTATCTATTCGTAATTCTGTTTTAATTTTTTAAACTTTCCCT
>JABUQX010077543.1:17500-20000 GCA_015478945.1 Trachelipus rathkii | reverse complement strand
TATAAATAATGCTGCGAGTTAAGTAAAGTGACATTCAATCTAAATCTTGTCATTAATACCTGAATCAATCTCTTTAGATTATATATATGGCATCAATCTTGATTCAGAGGTTTTATTAGAAGAAGGAGTCCACAACTGTAATTCCATTCATCCTGCTAAATTATGACACAAGTTTTCAAATATAAAAATTTAAATTCATCTTCTGAGTGATATAAATGGACAAAAAATCCCTGGACTACAACCTGTAATTTGGCGGCTTCATCAACCCGGTCATGTAAGATTATCTCTACATGACTAGATACCCAGGTTGTGATTATTTTACTGAAATGTAATTGGTAAAATAACGTGTGAATTTTATGGATCATATAATGAGTACTTGATTCAGCTTTTACTGCAGTATTCACTGACAAAGAATCTGTGAGAATTGATAATTGAGAATATGGCTAAACTTTTAGATGCTGTAGGCCTTATAAATAGCATAAGATTTTGCATTAAATGTGAAACTGTGATAAAGTAAAAATTGAAATAATATCTTTACAGTATTCTATTGAATTTGCATTCATTTTTGACCATTATTGTAATTATTATAATAATTATAATTACTATAATTATTATAGTTATTATGATTATTATAGTTATTATGATTATTATAGTTATTATAATTATTATGACTTGTATTATTATTATTATTATTATTATTATTATTATTATTATTTTATTATTATTATTATTATTATTATTATTATTATTATTATTATTATTATTATTATTATTATTATTTTTATTATTATTATTGTTATTGTTATTGTTATTGTTATTATTATTAATTATTGATTATTTATATATATTTATTATTATTATTATTATTATTATTATTATTATTATTATTATTATTATTATTATTATTATTATTATTATTATTATTATTATTATTATTATTACTTTTAGCTTCCAATTCACGAAATATTTTCTTCTAATTTTCACTTAATTTTCTTAAAACTATTTTAGAAAATAATTTACAGAGAAAGTATGAACCTAAAATTTAATAATTTATAATCTTAAATCTTGCGTAAATTAATTCATTCATTTGTTAAATTCGAAACTCTGAAGATGTCCGAGGTTCACGGACCAAACCGGTCAGGAACTAATAAATATAAATATACCTCATACTTTCTTGTAAATTATTTTCTAGAATAGTTTTAAGAAATTTAAATGGAAATTCGAAAAAAATATTTCGTGAATTGGAATCTAATAGTAAAACGTATATTAAAACAAAAACTGATATAGAATTTCTATATTATTATTATTGATATTATTTTCCTAAACTATAATATTTCCTACCCCTCATTTAAAAATACATAGAAATCTATGTTAAATCTGTATTTAACGCGTCTCATTAATATATAATAATGCTGAATATCTCATAAACTTGAGTTAATATAAATATTTTATTGTCATATTTAATTTTCTTTGGCAAAAATTAATTACTTTTTACAATCTTTATAACGGAATCAGAGAAATTTTTTCTGGGAAAACTCACCAACAAAAGTTATGAAAAGAGGCATATATAGATTAAAAATAATTAATATCTAAGAGCCTAATGATATTATTACTGCTTTAATATTCAATTCTTGGCAAACTAATAATTTATGAAAATATATCATCACTATTCCCCCCTCTAATATTTCTATCCTTTCTAAGTAATGATATTTTTTCAATATACTATCATTGTCTTCAGCTAAATAAGTCTCAACCCTTAAACCCATTATTTAAATTTAATTATACTTGCATTATTTTTGGGCTCAAAGGTCACAACATTGCGTTGCAATTAACAGCCCCTTTCAGAAATTGTATATCATTAAGTATTATAACTATTATACATTATCGATAATACTAATAGATGAATAGACACTGGGTGTATATTGTGGTCAATCTCATTTGTGGGGCATTATATGGAATCTCATTTGATGAGTTGCTTCTTTGTAAAATGCCTAAATAATCTCCAGGGCAGAAACATCTAGCCAACTGCTCTATGTAACTTCAAAAAAAAAAAAAAACCATCGTATATCTATTATATATTATTTTTTTATCTATATATATATTTTTATATTTTTATTATATTTTATTTATTAATTATATTATATATTTTATATTATATATTATAATAATATTATCTATTATTATATATATATATAATTTATATATTTTATATATATATATATATAATATATTTATACTATTTTTAATATATATATATATATATATATATATATATTTATAAATTAATTTTTATTTTGTGCAGGCTTCTAAATAAATCGAGTGCAATATTCCTCGTCTAGGGCTTAATAATAAAAGTTGCAATAAATGAAGAAGAAAAGATGGTATGGCATCTTATTTATGTAAATAAATCCGCGACCAATTGAGTTTAAAAAATATGGAAGAGGAGGAGGAGGGGCGAGGGAGGTACGTCTACAAACATTGACCCAAGTCAAATCAAAAG
>JABUQX010077543.1:0-12500 GCA_015478945.1 Trachelipus rathkii | reverse complement strand
GGATTATTTAAATTCGTATCTATTGTTCAATATATTGGGTATTAAATTTTTGGACAGTATCTACTTTTTTACTTTTTTCTTATTTTTTTTCGTTTTTATTTTCTTCTCAACGACAATAGGAATTATATTTTTATAAATAAAAAAATAAATAAAAGATGCCTAATATTTATAGCATTATTACAGAAAGCTTAAGGTGAAAATAACTAAGAAGATCTAAGGACAAAATGGACTTATAATATAAGAATAAAGAAAAATATTTTTTACACACAATTTTTTAACTGCAAAAAAAATTTTGGCTTAGTTATAAACTCATGATCATATAAAGACTAATTTAAGCTAAACAGTTTATCTTATTGGGCTGCTTTTTTTATTCATTTTCTCTTGATAATAAAGGATTTATCGCTAAAGTTTTCGTCAGGTTGGTATTTAATATTCATCTATTTTTACTTGAACCAAGAAGTTTAAGGTACAAACAACTGAAACACTCAGTTATGAATATTTCATTTTCAATAAATTCACATTAAATTTAGGACTATATTTAAAATAATGTATCAGTAACTATTTTCCTTTTCAAAGATAAATAATTTTTTTTTAGCTAAGTATGAGCTAGAAAGAAATATAAACGTAACCGTAAACATACTTAAAACGATATATAGTATATTAAAATTTATATATATTTATATATATTTCATATATATTATTATTAACTTATTTTTAATATATATATTATATATATATATAAATTATATATATATTTATATATAAATTTATATATATTATATTAATATATATTATATATTTATTATATTATTATATATTATTTAACTATATAATATATTTATTATTTAGATTTACGTATATTTATATTTGTTTTATATTATATATTATATATTTATATATATATATATTATTATATTTTTATATTTATTCAATTCAAAACGACATGACAATAGTCTTCTTATAAATAAAAAGCAGAAATTATAATATTAATACAATATCATACTTTTATACCATGAAATTATACATTATATATAGTATTATGTTTATTTATTTTGATTTTATTATATTATATTATATATTTATATTTTATATATATTATATATTTATATTATTTATTATATATTTATATAATTATATATGTTTATATATTATACTTAGTTTTATATAATATATATTAGATATATATTAAATTATTATATCTTATATTATATATATATATATATTTTATCTCATATTATTGTAAAATCTACGCCTATTGGATAAAATAATCCCTAAATTCTTCAACATATCTCATAAACATCATCTCTTAATATATATTTACATAATATTTAATATTAATATTTAATAGGTTCATATATATATATTAAAATTTAAATTGTTGTTTCCCATATATATAAATGGTTAAAAATAGATTTTATATTTAACATTATTTGTTATATTTATTATTATAATATATTATATATATATTTTATATATATGATATTATTAAATTTTATCTATTAAATATATATATTTATGTATGCAATTCTATATTATATACTGTTGTCAAGTTTTTTTTTTTTAGTTTTTCGGGTTAGGGTTTTTCTTGACGCGCAGCACGAACTATGATTGTATGTGATTTCTGCGGAAGAGAACCAATTTGAAACTTGTTTTTTTTATCATTTTAATTATATAATAGTTCTTTTATGTATATATTTACTTATGTTTTTTATATATTAGTTTTATATTTAATTTTAACATAATGTATTTATAAAATATTAATATATTAAATTATATTTGAGATGCGTCTACGTTTTCAATATTTTTCTTGTGGATGTAAGTGAATGATACAGTGAGTTATGTGTTTGTTTTATATAACCTGTTTTTGTAATTAGTTATTATGATTATTGTCGGTATTAATAATTTTTGTATGTTAGCATTATGATTTGAGTATGAATGATTGTATTCTATTATATTTTTTATGGTTACAGTAGTGTTTTATGCTGATTGAGGATGTGAGTTCATTATTTGGTATAGTTTATAAATGTTGTGTTGCTGTTTCTTGTATTGTGAGTTTCCCTGCTGAATGTAGTGTGCTTTGGAGGTGATTAGAGATTTTTGAAAATTAATATAGAGATCATCTATGTGGTGAATATGATATTAGGGAAGTAGTATACTTAAATAGAGTATATAACTATGTATTTACTGAGTTATTGGATATTTAGAGTACATTATATAATACCAGTGAGGAAGTGTTCTGTTCTAAATAATGAAAATTAATAATGTTTTTTTCAATGACTATTATATTATTCTATAAGAATATCTCAACACAGGTTATCTCCATACAGCGATGTGAACATTACCTATCGAGCGATTTTTCGAATATTCTAGACATGGCGTGTAATTATGGAATATTTAATCGTGTAGTTGTTTTAGCTTTTGAGAAATAGAGTGTGTAAAATTATAATATAATATATTAAGATTTTATTAGAAATCTGATTTGGAATAGTGTGTTTTTTTTCATGCTTCTAAGTGTAGGCCGAGTTGTTATATACTGATTATCAAAAGATTAGAAAAGAAGGAATTATTTTTCTCTGTTGGATTACCAGGAAGTTATTACTTGAGAGATATCTTTGGATTTGCATGTAATTTGCTTATATATTACATTGTACTAACATTCCCATTTTTATTACTAATTTAATCATACTTCGACTATGATGATTTCATATTGGTTTTATATTTATATATCTTTACGGGGTGCAACCAGAATAAACGATTTTCAATTCAATTAAGAAAAAGAATAATTATTTATTTATAAGTTTAATGTTAAAAAGTAATAATCAACGTTTCAATAAAACAATCATAATTGTCAGTTATCTATTCATATTTTACATGTCGTATCATAATTTTAAAGATATTAGTTTTGTTCTAAACAAATAATTGGTTACTTCAAACCAATCATTGGATTGCATTTTTTTTCATGTATAAATTTTTTTGCAATTATATGTTATGTTATATATGTGTTAAATATATTTAAATTAGATATTTTTTATTTAAAAAGCGATATTTTTTTTCCTAAGTATAGATTAAAATGACATTTTATTTTAAATCTGTTATACATCTATCATTTTTTGTTGTTGTTTTTCTAACCGTTTATTTTTTTTTTTTTTTTTTATTACGTAAATAAAGTAAATTGTTAAAACAAATAAGATTAATCGCCTACTCTTGTTAAACACTATATTCTATCAAAGACATGATATTTTCGAATTTACAAGAAAAAAGATTCGAATTGTAATCGGTCTGCCTTACCTGAAAAATAACAGGTATGTAAGAAACAATGAACTCGTGAGAGTGAAGAGTTATATATATATAAATACTACGAAAGGGTGTGTCAGAGTATTTCTCAATGGTAGTCGAGTTGTGCATCTTCTGAGGCTCTCTGCGGCGTTTGTGCTTTGTGGGTTTTTTCTTTTGGTATCTATTGTTTTGTTTTTGTTGGCATTTTGCGTTTTCTTTTAATGTTCGTTGTGGTTTTTGTTGCGTGTGGTGTATTTATTATATCTCTATTCTCTTCTCTTATTTTTATCCTCTCTTCATCTCTATTACTATCTACTCTTTTTTATTTTTTATTATATTTTATTTTTTTTTTTTCTGACTATCCTTATTTATTTTTTTTTTTTTTTTTATCTTTATACTTTATCTTATATCTAATTTCTAAATGTAAACCAATCATTAATCATTATTTTTATCTCTCTTATACTTCATTCTCCTATTATCTTAATTGATAAAATGTCCATTTTATCGTTCCGAGTATATATTTTCATTTAAATTTATGTTGAGTCTCAAATATTTTATATAAATACATCTGTTATAAGGGGTGTGTGTTTATTGGTGAGTGACTTGTGAGTGGCAATTAATGAGTTAGCTGTAATGGTATACAGTGATAATAACATCTGCTTCTATTTGTTGTTTGTTGATTAAAGCATGATATGTATTAATTATTATATACCGTATTTATATTAGGTTTATGGGTTTTCGGTATATTTATCTCTATTATAAAATAAAATTACCTACTTTATATTTATATTTATTGGTTTCTGTTATGTTTAGTATATATATATATATATGTTTGTTTATATTATATATAGTAGCTGTATATGTTTATAGTTTTGTAAGTTATTGTTTTTTTAGTTAAAGGGATACAGGTTTTTTTTATTTATTTTTTTTGTTTGATTGTAGTAAGTAATTTGATATATTGAATATGATTTTAGTATTGTTTTTTTTATTTTTTCCTTACTGATGATTTTATCTTATTTGATACGTGTTATTATATATATTTACTATATATATAATTTATCTGTGTAGATTTATTTTATGTTTTTATTTTATTCTTGTTTTAACTTATATAATTGATTATATATATATGGGCGTGGTGGTGGAAGCTTTGAGTGAATTCTCCTCTCAATAAATGTAGATTTTTTATGATAATTTAGTAGTTCGTTACATTAGTAAGTATAAATACTTCACTTGCTGAATAGTGAAAATCTCTTCTAAATCTTCAAATCTTTCTTTGGTATTTTTATTGTATTTTGTGAGAGATTTGAGTATTTATTGAAACCCTTTATGCCTAGAAATACTTTTTTCTCGAGCTATAGTTCAACCAGTTATTTAGTGATTGATGTTTATCTGTCGGTATTAGCTTAGTGTAGTATTTTTCTATTTCGTAGGTGAGGATGGAATATATAATTGAGGGCTGAGTATTTATATTGGGTGTTAATTATATCTTGATTTACTATATATATCTTTTTGATAATTTGTTTTATGTTTTAATATATTGTTCTGTTAGTTTTAATATCTGATGTTTATTTTATTATTTGTTCCACATCTATTTAATATAACATAATATCGTTTATTTTTGCTTTGATTATTGGGCTTTATTATTTATTATGTTTATGTTAT
The DNA here is from genome assembly GCA_015478945.1 of Trachelipus rathkii. Lineage (NCBI taxonomy): Eukaryota > Metazoa > Arthropoda > Malacostraca > Isopoda > Trachelipodidae > Trachelipus > Trachelipus rathkii. The sequence goes on along the minus strand of JABUQX010077543.1, from coordinate 7,562 downwards.
GTAGTGTTAAGTATTAGGTTAGGAATTCTATATTATAATATATAGTTTTGTTTTATTGGTGCGGTATATTATATATATATATGTATATATTAGAGGGTTTTGTATTTATGATGAGTAGTATCAATTAATATAGCTGAGTATTATTTTTTTATTAATCGAATAGAGTATATGTAGTATAGGTATTATATATAATTATATATTGTATATTATTCATTTCTTTTGTGATTTATTATTTTTTTTGTAATGTATTATTTTTCTTGAGTGTAGTTTATATAATTTTTAGTGTATTGTTTTATGTTGTTTTTATTTATAGTGGTGAGGTTACTATTTCGAATAGTATTTGTAAAATCTAAGAATTAAGATATAGTTAATATTTTTTTCAGATGAAGTTACATTAGTTGGTTTTATTTTTTTTTTGATGATTTATTTCATGTAATTACTTAATGACTTGTTTCCTAGTGATCCCGTGTTTTTTTATATGTATTTATACTATTCATTGATTGACAAGGGATTGTGATAACACTTATCCTATTTGTTAGTGAACTTGCATCGCTAGTGTTGTGCGTGTTTTTAGTGTCTGGTAAGCAACGAGCTGTTTGCGTTATTAAACCCTATATGTTTTGATAGGATTGCTTGTTAATATTTATTTTGAGTAATGATGAAAGTTTTGTAGTTTTGAGAGTTTTTGTTATGTCATAAATTATTTATAATGATCGTAATAATATAATAATTTTTATTATTAATAATAGATTAATGGATATTTAATTATAAATAATAATATTATTATAGTTATTGATTTTAATTTGATTTTAGTGAGATGTTGAGGGTCTTTTTGTTTTTTTTTCTCCTCGGTTGTCTATTTTGTTGGAGTTTCTCTTTTGTCAAGGTTTATGGATTCGAAAGTTATTGTTTTAACATTAATAGAGAAGTGCCTGCCTGTTTTTATTCTCTAGTTTCTACTTTCTACTTTATGATTTCTAAAAAAAGAGATTAATAATTATAATATATATTCATATAAATATATTTATATATACATAATATTAATCATTATAATTCATAATAATTTATATTATAATTAATTTTATTAGATAATAATAATAATAATAATAGTCAGTAAAAATTGAAGAGCAAATCACGCTCATTAGTTCTATTGCTTAAATATTACAGAAAGAACACATATTACATATCACAATTATATATAATACCTAAAGTTTATAATGGTGTTGGTGAATATTAAGTGTAACCTAGTTGTTCTCAGTGATCTCGATGTGTTATACAGTGGTTTGTGTTGTTTTTGTTAAATGGTTGATGATAGTCTTGTAATATGTGCTGAGTGTGTTCCATACTATTGTTTTTTGTGTATTATGGCGAGTCAATTTTTAAATGAAAATATAAAATAATTAATAGTGTGATAAATAGTTCATATGAATGTTTGTATAATATCAATGCATTTGGCTTTTTTTTCAACATAAAGAAAATAATTCTGTTTTCTTTACCTGACAAGTATATTATCGGTTGAGTGTTGTTTCCACTATAGTAATATATAAATAGGTAGTATTCTGTTTTTTTTATAATTGTTTGTTTTATTGTTTCTTGCATTAGCAAAACCCACATTCCCCCAATTGACAGCGTTTTTATGTTTTTTTTTTTCACGGTTTGGTATTAACCGTGCTTCTATTCTCTTTGCTTCACTTTATCCATTTGTCAAGCTGTCCTTAATCATATTTAAGCGGTTTGTTTACTGAGATTCTCGTTCACAGCGCCTCTTTCGTCTGCACGTGCTCTCTGTCCGCGTCGTACTGCTTTAAGCTGTACTCTGCAACACGTTGATAACAATTTATATCTCAAAACGCTCTTCGTTTATACATGCAGAAAAAAAAATAAGATAAATAATTTTAATAATTTCATCTGTCTATTTCCTTGAAAAATAAATCTTTAAACAATTGTGTGGGAGCGTGTTGATAATAATAATGAGAACGACAATACACGAAATGGTTTTTTAATTTTTTATTCTAATACCTTCTATTGGTTGTACTATTGTATAGATTAAAATTTGAGTCCATTTCGAATTTAATAATAATAATAGATTTTTTCTTTTTTTAGAAACTAAATTACGTATTTTATTATTATTAATGAGAGTCAATACGGTTTTGTTATTATGTATATTTGATGTAATCTATATTATATGATGATATAACTAATATTATTGAATGATCTAGTTTTACAATCAGCTATCTAGAACAGGAATCTTATTATTTAGGTTTAGTAATGATATGAGTAAGTTTCTAAAGTTGTTAGTTAGCTTTCGTATATATATAAATTAGTGAGTGAAGAGGTGATATTGTATTTTTATACATATATTTATTAGGCTAGTTATTATTAATATGATAATATATGTTAGTGTCTGTTTTCCATGTGTTCTACGTTTATCAGTTTATAATTATTATATATTATTTAAGTGGTTAGTGCGACGTTGTTTTTATCCGTAGCTAATAGGGTATGAGTTCGGGTGATTTTTATTTCCTTTGTATTATTTAGTAGTTTTTTTTATTGTTAGGTATATTTTTGTTGTGTTGTGGCTTTACTAATATCTATTTAGGTTTATTATATATAACATCCTATTATGCCTAATTGTCTAAATATCTAAATGCCTTACCTATGACAACCGTTTGTAAGTTTTTCAGAGAATCTTTATTAACAAAATAAATCTAAGTTACTAAGTTTTCTTTGTACTTTTTTCTTTTTATTCCCTCTCTTTCTTTCATATCTCTATTCTTCTACCAAGTAGGTTTTCTGTACATTTACATTTTCTAAGTCTACTTTTTATTATTTCAATAATATAATTACTATTAGTACTATTTATGTATAATCTATCTAATTGTATTTATGAATTTTCGTTCATCTCAATTGCTATGGGGGTTAGAGATTGACTGTTGTGAATTCTGAGTGTTAGATAATACATTTTTGTTATTAGTTTAGAATAATTTCTGCGCGCGAGATAGATCTCTCGTGGATTCATTTGGTCCTAGTGAATTATTATATTCGAACTTGCTTTTTGGTCTGATTCTTTGGTTAACGATGTCAGTTAACTATGAAGATTTTTGGGTATGAATGAACAATTACACTTCATATAGTGTACTATGTCTAATCTTCATATGCAATAAAATTTTGTATCATTTTTTTAGTTTTTTTTAATTGGATGGTGCATTGTTATAAATAGAGGTCAGCTATTATTCTATGTTTTAGCAATAAAGGAATTGCGGGTAAGATATTTGATCTACTTATTGTAAGGATGTCCTCTACAGATTTGTATCGAGTTTCCACTCTAAGCTTATCATATTCTCTTTATGTTAAGGTTCTTTTTGATTAGGTTGGTCATAAGTTTGTCTTCGTGTGTCATTTTTTTTTCTTAGTTTTTATTTGTGCTTAAAAATTTTGAAAGGATTAAGGAGGAAAACTTTAATTTAAATTTTTTTGGATTTATTTGATTTTTTGTTTTTATTTTTTTGGTTTGTTTATTATTATATATTATCATTTCTTATATTATATTTATTGTTATGTCTAGTGTGAGAGAGAGATTATTTGTTTTTGTTAATAGAGGGTGATAGTTTGGCCTATGATTCTGTGCGTTCTAAATATATGAAATCGTATTATGTGTGGTTTTTTAAAGTGGATCGTGATGTGTGATGTAGTTTTGTTCGTTTTTAAGAAATATGAAGTAGCTAGCTTTTTTAAGTTTACTTAAAGCATAATTTTATTTTTGATGCCATCATTTAAAATACACTTTAGGTAGGGTAAGCGCTTTTTGTGGCGGTTTTGCTATTTCATTTGATTTATTTCTTTTTATCCATTTCAAAATAATAGTTTTCTTCGTTCCTGTCCACTCAGTTAATGGTTTCATAATCCCATGGATTTTATTCATGCTATTATAGTTGTGTGTTTTTTTGTTTAGTATACAAAATCTTTATTTATATTACCTTTAACCGCTTCCAATTGATGAGATGGGAGAGAGTTTTTTTCTTGGGGTGTTTCGCTCGAGCATGGCGTCGGAGGCTTCTCTATGTAGGGAAGCGGTTGCTGTATTTGTTATTCTCTTTCAGCCTCTTATTTGTTCTAGGCATAGTGTGATTCCGTTTAGTATGATGGTCTGCTGAGATAGTACGGATATATATTTCGGGAAGTATGAGTAGATTTATTTGTTGAGGATTCAGAAAGAGCTGGAATAATCCTGCAAGCTATCAGAGAGTTGGTTGGTGGGTTGTTCAATAGCTGTGATTGCTTGGATACAATCTATTGAAGTCGCTCCTTTGGTCGCAGGAATAGACTTATGACGGAGGTCTCTTCAGAGTTGCATTTTTTACATCTGGAGTTAGTGTGTTTTGCTTGAGAAATTCGGATGTTTTGTACTTTAGCGAATAATCTTTAGATTTGGTGATTAAACTTTTCTTTGTGCTTAAGAACATCTATTTTAGGAAATTGAGTAACGGTGGGAGACAGATTAGGGAACATATATGCTGGGCTCTTACGTGAGTTTGGCGAACTCATCGGGAGGGTATAGAACAGTGTCTTGGCAGGTGCTCTCCAAGCTTTGTATTGAATGAAATAACTTAGTTTTCATTGTCGGCTAGCTGAAAACTGGTACTCGGGGTAGGGGTTGTTGATGCATTTTGGAATGGGAGAAGTTGGATCAAAGGGCTGCTTTTTGATAATTTGAGAAGTCGGAAGTATAAAGGGAATGAAACGGCGTTTTCCTAGGTGTGCAGTACCTCCTTAGTTTTTCCCTAGAATTTAGGGGAAAAGTTCTACTGGAATGGGAGTCGAGTTGGTGGAATTATATGCGAAGGCAGTGGCAATAAGATGCCTTTGTCTTGTTGGGATACTTGTCCTTTGAGCAGCTGTAGGCATCTCTTCTGCTCATTTTTAATGGTACGTAACTTCAAAACCTCCTGTTCAACTGTTCAAAACAGGTAAGACGGGCATTTTAAAGGAAGAGACACTGTGGGTCTTAAGTAGTTTCTGTTAGTGTGGTGTGTTTTCATCGTTTTATGGGTATGTTGAAATTCTTACTTCTGTCTAGGTGTTAGGCGGTGGGCAGGGATTGTCATTGGGAGGAGTGGTGTCATACTACATTATACATGGTTACTTTCGAGTGATCTATTATTTGGACCGGGTTTTTGTGATTGGCTATTAAGCCAATTTTTCGTGGCATGGGTCAGAGAATAATCATATTGTTTATATCAGCTGTGTATTTTCTTTTCGGCGCGTTGTAAATTCCTTATTGTTTTCTACCTTTTGTGAATGTTGTATTAAGGGGTTATTTGCTAATATTATCAAAAGTATATAACGAAGATATATATATATTGTTTGTTTTTTTTTTGTTTCTGTTGTTTGGTGTTTGTTGGTTAGTTTTTATTGCTTGGTAGTGATTTTGTTTCTTTTTTTTTTCTTTTTTTTTTCTTGAGTTTGTTGTATCTTATTTTTTTTGTTTTTCTTTTTTTTGGCGTTTGTGATTTTTTTCTGTTGCTGGAGTTTTTCCGTTTCTTTTTTATATGGGGATTTGGTGAGTGTTCAGTTAAAAAACAATGTGTGTGTTATAGTTCTTTATTATGGTTCTTTTGTTGTCGTGGGCGAGAAAGATACATTTAATTTGTTATGTAGTGTTTGTGTTTTATTTGTGTGTGTGTTTTGTTTTTTTTATATTTTATTAGACTGGGTTTATTCGTGTTCGGCTTCGGTTTTTATTTTTTCTGTTTATTTGCAATAATGGATATTGAGGATGTGGTGTTGCAGGTTAGAGTTTTTTGGTTTCTTTTTTTTCTTTTTATTGTTATGATTGTTTTTTTTTTTATATTAGTTTGTTTCTTTTTATTTTTTGATGATTTTTCTTTCTTTTTTTTTTTTTTCTTTTTTATCTTATTTTATATTTATTTTTTTATTTATTTTTTTATTATTTTGTGGGTTTAGCTATTTCAAGAAATTTTGGAATGGTTTTTTTTTTTCTTTTTTATTATTTTTCTATCTTTTATTTTTTTATTATATTTTTTTTTTTTTTTTTTTTTTTTTTATTTTATTTTTTTTTTTTTTATATATTATTTTTATATTTTTTTTTTTTTGTTAGTATTTTCGAGTTTTTGATTTTTTTTATTTCTTTGTTTTTATTTTTTTTTTTTCTTTTTCTTTTGTTGTTTTTTTTTTATTTCTTTTTATTATTTGATTTTTTTATTTTTTATTTTTATTTTCTTTCTTTTTATTGTTTGATATTTATTTTTTTTTATTTTTGATGTTTATTTTTTTGGTGTGTTCGGGGGCTGTGATATTGGGTTTCGTGTGTTTGAGTGAGAAAGTGTATCGGTAGGTTGGGTGTTACTGGTTGGATCGGGTGGTGTTGTTTTGTAGTTTGGTGGTGTCTGTTTTTAGGTGTCGGGTGGGTGATGTGAAATGTGGTTGTATGGTTTGTTTGTTATGTTCTGTAGTTTGTGGTTGTTTATATGTTTGTTTGTTGTTGTTTTCTTAGTTTTTTGTTGTTAGGGTTCGTGCAGGATGTCCGTGTTTTAGTATCTTGGGTTTTGTCGCCGGTTTGAGTGTGGTCGTTTTCATTTTGGTGTTTGTGTGGTTTGGTTTTGATCTGTACTTGGTGTGGGTTTCTGCCGGTTTTGCTGTTGTTTTTTAGGTGGGTATTTTCGCGTGGTTCTTTGTTTGGTGAGTGATTTTTTTTAGTGTGTTTTATGTGGTTTGGGTTTTTTTTGCTGTTTGGTTTATATTTTTGTGACGCGTGTTGTGTGGTTTTGATGGTTGTTGTTGGTTTGTGTTCTTCGGGGGTTGGTTTTGTACGTATTATTTTAGGGTTTTCTTTGGCGGCTGGATATATTGGATTGGGACAAGGTGATATTACGAGTCCCGATGGGGGGGGGGCGAAGGGAAAATCTATAAACGTTTGTACGGAAATTTTTTCTTCTGGAAATTTCTTAAAATAACAGCAATATCTTCGTTTTTCTGTTCTAAAGACCATCAAAGTGAGCTTTGCGCGTGAGTTTGTGTTTCTGCATAGTTGTATTATTGTCACGGGGGTTTTGCACACGGAAGTGGAAATGAACAGGTGATTGTTTCCACGAGACGTTTAAGTGTTTTTTGGGGATACATGAGCTGTGGATCGTTTTGACATTGTGATTTTGTAATTTGTTTTGGTGCGGATGTCTTGTAAGCGGTTGTTCGTACATCTGGAGTGCGGAGAAGGTTTTGTACCGGTGTTGTTTGGTGTTTTGTGTTTCTTTTGAAGATAATTCCTGTCATATCGCGCGTCAGGGGTTGGTTCGTTGCATAGTAATATTCGCCCTTTTCTTTTATGTGTTGTTGTTAAGCTTTTTTCAGTGCACATTTTTTCTTTGTGTTTGTTTCGCTAAGTATTTTTGTGAGGTGATTTGTTTTTTTGATCTGGTTTTGCTTTCTGCTTTGTCCTCAGGTTTTTTTTAAGCTTTTATTGTGTGTTTTTCTCTTTGGTTGGTATGGTAGTTTGGTTTGTACTTTCCGCAATAAGAAAATATATCGGGATGATGTAACCTGCT
>JABUQX010077542.1:105000-111441 GCA_015478945.1 Trachelipus rathkii | reverse complement strand
CCAGTCTTGCCGTTTTTATAGTTTCAAAGACGCAGGCAGACAATATAGATAAAGCTGGTAAAACCACAAGGAGACACATATGAATTTATCGGAGCGTTTAACGGTGACATCTTCCTCTCAGAAAGACTTAGTTCACACTGTAGTACTAGATTCGATACCGTTCAAATCTAATTCGCTCTTAAATAAAAAGTAAACTGCTTGCAGCGCGTATTGTCTGAACTGTTTACAAGTTGTTAGAAGCTTATGTATCTTATGTTAGAAAAGTGAAATACTCCCAGAAGACATTTGGAAGAAAAATCTCTTCTTGATATCTTACAGTCAAAGTATCCTATCAAAGAGTGGAAACATAGTTGTTTATATCTTTACTACAGGGATTATGAGTATCAATATCCCCAACATTGTGAATGGTAATCTGCCTCAGAAAGTATTATAGGTATTGTTTGAACATGAAGCATACTCAGGGAATTTATAAAAATATCAGCTATAAGTTCACTTTTGACTTAGAGTATCTAGTCTACATGTACACGGTTCAACCTTACGTCGGACTATGTAAATGCTTATACAATGGATCGCACTCTTCTATGTCACGACTTTTACGATCTATTGCTAATACTGTTTTCATGCATGACAGCGGGACGGGATAGATCTTGGAAGATAGCAAAGAATAGTAATTTATTTGCTTACGATCTTCACCGCTTACCTTTCAGCTTGTAACGCTAATCATTTAAACATTTTAGAAAGGGCAATTAGGGTAAGTCTCTCTTTAGTGGAAGTCTAACAATCACAATCACTGTTCTTGTTTATACTGGAACATCTCAGTCATTGAAATTGCAGAGTACGCAACGTTATTTTGAATTATTAAAGATGAATGGAAGAAGAAATAAATGTGATTAAAACGACTCGATTTATAGGGTCTTCGCTTATTAGAAGAGGATCTGTAAACTAGAGAGGTACGGTTCGTGTTTCAACACTTCAACATCGCCATATTACAACAGGAGGACTGGGATTTCTGTTTAGGGGATAAAAACCTAGTCGCACACCCAATTATTACTTAGGATGCAAAATTATGACTGAATAATGCATCCATCGTTTATTCTTAAATATAATTAATGTAAATTATATAAAAATATGTCTTACCCTGTTTCAACATCCATACTCTAATTTCTGTGGAGTTGTAGTTGTAATTTCTATTTATTATATGTTTTTTTAAAAATATGTTTTTAATGAAATTTTGTAATATATTTGATGCTAAAAAAATTTGTATGTAAATGACTATATTTAATATTAATAAATGCATAAATAGAAATAACTTGATTTTACTATCCTTTAAACTTATATATTATATATATATCCACTTATATTATATATATATATACTTATATATATATAAATTATATATATATATAATTATATATATATATGTATATATATATATATAATATATATCTCCAGAGGTTAATTGTATACAGAACTGTAAAAGTTAATGATTCATAAAATTTCACATTCACCTAAGAAGTTATCTGTTTCAGGAAATTCATTGTTTTTGTGACGTCACGTATTTTTAAAGGTTGCTGGTTACAAACCTGTGAATATGATATTCAGTTGAACCAACCATCGTAACCATAGCTGTGTTTTGTAATAGCATTTAAAAAGGTATATCATGGGCGACTATAACATATTTCAAAGGGTGTTTGGGTTTTATTTTAAATAACATGGTATACTGTGTTCCATTATAATTCAGATTTTTCGTCTAGCTGATCCTTACACTCACGTGAATGCCATCAAAAACCGCATGTATATGCATCTGATGATGTCTATGGTTACAGAGTAAGAGCATCAGCTGCTAAGAAGAGGGAAGAGATTACATTCTTCGATATAACATTAAAGTGATAAGATAATAGCTACAGTTAACGGCCTGCATAGTCTGTATAATTATGGAAACAAGCAATGTGTTTAAAACATTTATAGTTCATGTGGAACGATTTAAAATGAAGACCACTTCCTATCCATCTAAAAATTTCTTCAAGATACGTGCTTTACACTGATCAAGATCTGATGACATCAAAGAAGAGGTTAATACTTATATAATAACACTATAAGAAATGAAGATTATCGCGGATATGTTACATTCCATATGGAGAACGCATCAAGGATGTTTGCGTGGAGGTGAAAAATTTTTATGTTTCACACGTGAAATCGATTTTGATAAATTTTACTAATATACTACACCTTGTTTAATAAAATTCCTTTTCATACATAAGCTTAAAAGACTTTTCATTCCTCTCCTCTCTCTCCTTATCCTTCTCTCTCTCTCTCTCCTCTGCTCTCTCTCTCTCTCTTCTCCTCTCTCTTTATATATACTATATAATATATACTCTATATCATATATATATACTCACTATATATATAATATATATATATACTACTATTCATACGTCCCTACCTACCACTTCACTAAACTATTACTACTATATACTCCTACTACGTTCCCAATAGTTTAACATGAAGTCTCTTTTTCCACCACGAAGTCGTCGCTTTTCCGATAGGCCTTGAAAACAGTAAACACACCTACACGTACACCGACAATCACAAGCAGCTACAAAGCCATAGCCGCATAGCCAAGGGTGCAACGGAGGGGCTCTGGTTATTTGCGCTACCCTGCTTATTTGAGTTATAGCTTTAAACGGTAGAAAAATAATGTCTTTATTAACAAAAATTTAACGTTGAAACAAGGGTTCTGTATAAACTATAACAATTAACGAAGTCTTAAGTATCAAAATAACACATACCTGTTTCATAAGTAGACAGAAAAACGACTTACTTGAAAAGAAAAATACAAAGTAATGTAAACATTTTTTTTACGTTTCACCACTAGAACTATTTTAGCGTTCGCGCAGTAAATTGCGCTGCGGGCGCTCGCTGTCGTTTCCGGGCGGGCGCGCCTGCGGCCGCGGGGCAACTCGCTTTTTCGTCTGCTACTCTGCGATCGCTGAGAAGTTGAAACCGTGATTCAGCATAATGCATCTTCCTCAACGCTTTTTCTTCTTTTTTCACGTAGAACCCTGACGAGGGTTCTCAGACTCATTGAGAGTTTAGCCGGCAACTCAAAAATGAATCTATGTTATTAACAAACATCATATGAATACACTATATCACAATGTTCAAGTACTCTCTTTTAAGTCCCTTGAGGCTTCAATGGTTCACACGGTGGCGTACTACACCTACATCAAGCATTCTGAATGCGTCATGCGAGACTCTCTTTTTCTTTTCTTCTTTTCCTACATTCATCTTACCTCGTCTTCTTCTAAGCTTTTCTTCCTTTTCAGGGATCCCCTTCAAGAAGGGGTCCGAACTCATTTTGTCGGTTCCTTAAACTCCACCAAAACATGATCTCCACGTTGAAACAGTAGATGTGACACCTCATTGTTCTAATATGTCCGCCTGGAACCAGAATTCCATCTGGCACCGCACCAACCAGCTCGGCTCCGGCCTCACTATCGGTTCCCAACTACTTTAACATAGCATTCTCTATTCTCATCTTTAGCTCTTGTGAGCCATGGGTTAATCTTGTCTTTTAACTCTTGTGGATACTAAGTGTCACTTTCAGTGTCACTCACTTTATTTTGTGGAATCTCACAGTTACTCTGTTGCAACCCTATACCAGGACGCACCTACCAATTTCGAGAACGATTTACGCTGACTATAACCTCTTGCTAAATATGTCATTTTTGGTGTCATTTCTTTTTTTGAACCCAAAATTCAAAATTGAAAGCCCGGCTGGTCATGGGCACTTGGCGTTCGGAAAGTAACTACGGAATCTATTTTGAGCATTCTACCCTGTTTTGACACCCGTCATGATAGGTTTTTTGACGAAGGGTACGTCATCTACGAAAACACATGTTGGTGCGTTCTAAAACGCAACGCTGAAACGCCTACGCTCGCAATAGGAATTCGACTCGGCATAATCAACATACTAGAGCAACACGAGCTCGCTTCATAGCTCAAGAAACAAAATGTTAGGAAAGGGGTAGGGTAATATTTAATACTAACTCTTGTTAGGAATTCCATTCCGTCGTAAAACACAGGAATCGATTCAACAGTGTTCGATTATGTACTAATCGATACAAATAAATCGGATGTATTCGTCACATACGATATTATGCGTACTTAGAAAGGTTTTAGTAGGGGTGGGGGTAGCTTAAACTCGTAGAAGGAACAACCTAGCCATCTAATATACACTAATGCGCTCCTCATACTATAACATAGAGTAGCCATAATAACGGGTTATTCGATGACGTAGATATGTCATGCTAAAAAGGCTAGAAAAGGGGGTAGGGTAATAAATCATAGAAGGAAGCATACCTAGCACCTTCTAATGTACACAATCGTTCCGTACAATCCTAGGGTTAGACACTAAGACCGTGTATTCTACAATATAGGCTCGGCACTGCTAGAGCCTAGAATATGATATAAGAGAATAAGAATATACAATGAATATAATAAGAATATATAGAATATAGAATATAGAACCATATATCTTTCTCGACGCGCGGCTGCTTTGAAGTCACGACTTTGCGGGTCAACTTGCGGTTTGCGTTAATTAAAAAGGTCCTTTATGACTTTGCGGTTTGTGGTTTAGATAACTCTCATCCATTCTTAGGTATACTACTATATATATAATATCTATTATATTATATATATATAATATGATACTATATATATATATATATACTACATATATATATATATATATATATATACTACTATATATATATATACCCTACTCACTATATAATAGGTATATAGTATGATATATCAGGGCGTATACATAGGGTAGGTAGCGGAAGTAGCTCCTACTAATATTTCTGAAGTCTTTTTTATAAAAGAATTAAATGTAAACTTAACTAACATTATTAAAATTTTATATGAAACAGTGAAAAAAAGAAACTAATTTATAAAAAAACAAAAAAAATCAACTACTTTAGTAATAAACAGTTATTTATAATAATTAAATTAATTTGAAATTTTTGTTTCTATCTGTTTGTTTAGAGTGATTTCTATGCTATCAGGCGTACGTTAAGCAATTTCATTTCTCCTATAGTCTCTATAATTTGGCCAGGCACTAACATACTGTCTGCCAGACGTAAAAAGAAAAATGACACCTTATATATATATATATAGTATCATATATTGAATATTATACTTATTAACATATTCTACTTATATACATATCATATATATAAACATATCTACCTATATAGTATATACTATAATATATATACTACGTATTATATATATATACTATAATACTATTTATATATATATTATATACGAAAGTTTCTCTTAGTATCAAAAGATGCCCAGCAGTTTAGCTAAATCTTGGCATTTGTTATTAAATATTATTTTTTTATACATTACTTAAGTGATATTTATGCTATATACATAAAAATAATCAAAATAGTGCATAATGGAAGTAAGTAGATTTTTTTTTTATTGAAAATAGTTAAAAGCTTATTAAGGAACAAACTTACTTAAAAAATCTGAAGGCTACGATATTTATTTAAAATAAAGATAAAGTCAGTATCGTTATGAGAAGATTTCTCTTGATTATTATTAATTATTATTATTATGTATTTTCATTATATATTTTATTATTATTATTATCTATTATTATTATTATTATTTATAGATAATTAATACATAATAATACATAATAACTATATATAATAACTAATAATAATAAAATCAATAAATAATAATAATAATAATATTTATTTATTATTATTAATTAGTTATTATTATATTATTACTCTATCTATCTTATCTCATTCACTTCTCTCATTCCATCTATCTATTCATTATTCTTATATTATATTATAGTTATATAGTATATTAATATTATATTATATATATAAAGTATATATATATATCTATATATTATATATTATTATATATAAATATCATAAATATATATACTATATATTATATATATATATATATATATATATATATATATACGTATACCCTGCTACACATTATAATCTTCAGGTAGCCACTGAAGTATATATATAACTACCTATATTATATATTACTATATATATTATATATATAAATATATATATATACTATAATATATATATATAATACACCCCTACTACTACCTATATATATATATACTTGGTGTATTCTGATGTCAAATTTTTATATCCGCGGATGTAATGCGGATTTCTAGATTATTACTGGGAGAAGGTTAAAATTCGTGAAATAGCTAAGACAATGCCAATAAGTTCATTAATATATATATATTAATATAAGTTATACTCTCACATAAAACCTATATTATATATAATATAGATGATATTAATATATTACTATATATATATACTATAAATATATATATAATATATATATATAATATATACATATATATATATATTATAT
>JABUQX010077542.1:90000-100000 GCA_015478945.1 Trachelipus rathkii | reverse complement strand
GGATGTATGGGACCAAATCTTGAGTGCGCCAGGGTCTTACATGAGAGTATGTTGTTACTTGTGTTAACGTATAGTAGTGAAACTATGGTCTAAGTTAGGGGGTATAGATCTAAAGTACAATGTGTTCAGATGGACACTCTTAGAGGCGTGGTAGGTGTGAGAATGAACGCATTAGGGAGTTGTGTGGTGTGGTGTGGTGTGAAGTAATAAGTAAGTAAGAGAATAGATGAAAGTACATTGAGATGGTTTGGTCATTTGGAAAGGATTGATGATAGTCGGTTGGTTAGGCTGATATTTGGTGGTGAGTGTGCTGGGAATCGACCGACTGGGGGACCCAAGAAAAAGTGGATTGGGTCAGTAAAGGAATGCTTGGAGGAGAGGAATGTGAGTTTGACAGAGGCGAGAAGAAAGGTGCATTATAGGAGTAAATGGCGGGGTTTTGTGAGGATGTGGTTGTGGCCCTCCTGGTCCAAGGGATGAACCCTACATTGACGAGATGCCATGGTGAGGATCCATCGCAGTCCCGTGAAGTCCTAGGGTAGATTTTTCTGACTGAGGCGAATTCTCACTTAAGGGTATAAAGGGGGCGGTAAGGCTGGGCTTTCCTTTCGACTTGCGTCACATTCTTCTACTACTTTTCTGTTTCCAGTGCATGTGACGCACCTTAACCCCAGTCTACGGAAAGAAGGTGGGTGATGATGATGATATATATATATATATTAGTATATATATATATAAATATATAATATATATATATATATATAATATATTATATATCTCTCATCTAGTACTATCTATATATATATATATATATATATACTATTATATATTATATATATATATGTAACGTTAATTGAACCGTCAATGTTAAAATTAAGAACTCCACAAACGAAGACGATTTTTTTTTTCAATTTTGGAACAAATTTATTTTACAATATTTATTTAGTTTAAAAAATAATTTCGTCTAGAAATTATTCAATGCAAAATATGGGAATATTTTATTTTTTTAATATGGACTAAAAAAAAGGGTTAGATGGTGACTTCGCTCGCCGATATCCCGGATACTATGAGAGAGTATAAGTATAAGGTAATTGGTTCCGATGCGGTCGGTCTCTCTCTCATCTTTTCCATCGTTCGAAGACTTTATGGTGACATCAATCGTTTGTATAATTGGATGTGAAGAATCTTTTCTTACTATTGAATTTTGTGGATAAAGAAAGCTTTGAAAGCTTGTACAAGAAATAATCGTCAGGATTATCAAGAACGGTAGAAGTCAGAAATTATCGATTAGAAGATAAAATCAGAAGAATTACTTGAAGAGATCTGAAATCATCAAAAGAGAGCACCAATAAGAGAAGGTCGCAACACATCGTTTATCGAATACGACTTTTAATACGAATTGTATTAGTGAAAAGAGAGTAGACATTTGAGATTTGTGAAATCAATTGAGAGATTGTTTGTGAAGTTTTCAACTATTGAATAGCTAGAAAACTTCGGTCCTAGTGTGAGAACATATGTGTTTTCAAGATCATTTGAAAGAAGTGAGAAGACTTACCAGATATTTATAAACTCGAGTAACCGAGATTGCGATTTGTGATAAAGATTATACCCTAGACGAACAGATTCTGTATATTTATCTGGATTAATTGAATTCTGAGAATTGTCACGTTTTATTGTTTGATTGTGAACCCATCTTGTGACAATAAATTGGGGAACTGTGTCCGGGATCGCTTCTGAAAGAAGTGAAAAGAAATTGAAAGTGCTTCTGAAAGAAGAGAAGCGAAAATCTAATTTATGTCACGAAGGCCAGACCATCACCTTGTTATTGGATATTAAGGCTAAAGAAATAATTTACGTTACTAGTTCCAGCAGTGGAACTGGAAGTTACATAAGTACAAGAATTAACTTACGTTATTTGTTATCCCAGCGGTAGAACTAGAAGTTACAGGAGTACGAATGTTTTAGTTTACGTGACATAAATTGGGAGATCTGATCGGAATTGTTCATTTTTTAGAATTTTACTCGCGAACGTCTATTGAAAGCAGAGTTGAACAGATTGTATCGAAGTACAAATCACATTAGAAATTCAAAAAAATGGATTACGAATCATTATCGAGGATCGTCCAAGAATTAGGCTTAAAAGGAAAGGAAGCCAGGGAATTCATAAAGGAAGAAAGAGAAGCTGCCAGAGAAGCAGCGCAGAGAGAACATGAACTTGAACTCAGAACACTCGAATTGCAAGCGGGCAGTGCCGGTCCTCAGTATGTCGCAAATAGTAATGATGTCAAGGCAAGAGTGCCTAAACTCCCTCCCTTTGTCGATAATAGGGACGAAATTGATTGCTACCAAGAGCGGTTCGAGAGGTTTGCAGAAATCAATTAATGGGATAGAGGGAATTAGGCTTCCCACCTCAGTGCTTTGTTAGCAGGGAAAGCGCTCGTAACATTTTCCCGCATTCAAAAGAAGACTCTAAAGATTATGACAAATTGAAGAATGCCTTCCTTTTATGCTATAACCTAACGGAGGATGGTTATAGGCTAAAGTTCAGAAGTGCAAAGGCGTATGGGGACGAAAGACCCATTCAGTTCATCGACAGACTGAAGAACAATATGATTAAGTAGACTGAATTAGCAGAAATCAACAAAGATTTCAATGATATAATAAACGTGCTGGTAGCTAAACAGTTTCTGAACACATGTTCCAAGGAATTAGCAATATTTTTGAGGGAAAGAAAAGTTAATAAGTTAGATATCATAGCACAAGAAGCGGAAAATTATCTGCTCGCCCATAATAAGAATATGTTGCCAGTAATAAACAAAGAGGACACGAGGGGGAAAGAAAAGATAGACGCATATGAAAATAATCACAACTTTGAAAAGTCAAAGCCCAAGTTAACCTGTTTTAAATGTGGCAAGAGGGGACATAGAGCTATGGAATGCAGGACCTATACCATCTACAGGAGAGATAGTCAATATAAGAACTATAATAATAATAATAGCCGCACGAGTAATTATTGGAGAGAAAGTTCAAAGTGGGCGGCTGTAGCCATAATAAACGACAAGAGTAATGCGGCGCGGCGAAACGAAATCTGTACTCTTGACACCACATCAACAAATAAAAATCAGAGATGCGATGACAGTGTAGACGTCATGGATTATGCCGATGAAGATAACAGGATCGTCTTGGCTTGTGGCAGATCAATACCTATTACCAGGAGCGCGTGCATGAAGAGTAGAAACGTAAGGGCAAATGTCCAAAAAGAAACAATGCCCGTGGTAAATGGGAAAATCAACGGAGTTGTTGGCAATGTATTGAGAGACACAGGTTGAGACAGTGTCATCTTTAAAAGGAAATATATTTTGGCACACTAGCTAACTGGGAAGAGAATGCAAATGTTGTTGATTAATAATACAATCAGAGATGTACCGGTAGCCATGATTGATGTAGACACACCTTATTACAGAGGACGTGTTGAAGTGCTAAACTTAGACGATGCTATCTATGACTTGATAATAGGCAATATCCTAGGCGCGAGAAACGCGGAGAACCCTGATAAACCGGGCATTAAAGAAGAAAAGCATAGGATTGAAACATCACAAGAACGAAAACTAGAGGTAGTTAAGAAAATCTCTCAGTTTAATGAAGGAATAAACAAGTTGTCTGCAGAAAATGAAAGTTTCCGCAAGTTCTTAAGCAAAAAGGACGAAGAAAATAAAACTTTGAAGGAAGATTTGCAAGAGAAAATAGAAACATTGGAGAATGACAACAAAGGCATCGATGTCAGAGAATAACTACCTTACAAGAAAAGTAACAGAACTTGAGCGTCAAATTCCAGAATTTGAAGAGTCAAGGATTCATTTGGCAGATACACGCCATACTCAGGAACCACTTAGAAAACTTTATGTTGAATTCTTTTCCAAGTGTGAGGAAAATTCAGGCTATATTGTTGAAATAGTAGAACTCAAAAGCAAATTACACAATCTTCAAACTGAATTAGATGAAGCCAGGAGTGAAGTTACAGTAACTCAGTGCACAGCTGAAAATGTTGTTGCAGTTGTAAAACGAAAATGCAAAGAGGAGATCGCCCCTGTTCAGAAGATTATAAGAGAGGAATTTACTTCAGCAAAAAATGAAATTCAGTATTTCAAATCAATTATCAAGAAATCAGAAAAGGAGAAACTTCATTACCAAAGCTTATATGAAAAGTTAATTGAAGACAGTGATTTGAAAAAAAGGCTTCTTGAGTCAGAACGTTATGTTATATCTGCCGTTGCAAAATTAATTTTGAAAAGGATTCTAATTCTTAGTCCTGCTCATTCTCCAAGTTATATTACTGATCCATAAGAAGAAGCTTTAATAAATAATGAATCAGTAGAGGAGTCTGAAGTAATGATACATCAACTGAAGATTCAACCATTAATTCTGCTAATGATACCAAAAATGAATCTGAAGAAAAGGCTGAAAATAATTATGAATCTATGGAAGTATCTAAAGATAAGTCGTTTGAAGAGCCAAAAGATGAAGAAAATTTTAATCCTGTAAAAATTAAAAAGGAAAAGATCCTTGAGCTACTATCTGAAAGGAAAAGTAAAAGGGAAAGTGCTTGCATGAAAGTTTTGTATCTCTCAAGAAAAGTTCAGAAGAAACGGAATCCAAGCAATCGAAAGAGTTGAGTGACTTAGTATTAGTGAAAAGTAAACTGAAGAGCAAAATGGTTGCCATTGAAGAAGCGAGATAACTTTATAAGAAGGAGATGAAAGGAGAAAAAGAAGAACTCGAGAGGAAGTTAAAGGAAGAAGATAAAAGACGCAAAGATGAATTATCAACCAAAGATGTTGGAAAGATCAAAGTGGAGGAGCGATTAAAAACTCCTTTAGGAGAAGTACCATCATATCTTCATTTTTTGGCAATACTACATCATCAGATGATAGTTCTTTGACTCCAGTTGAGGAATTGATAATGCTTGTGGCAGTTTTATGGTCCCTTGTGGTTCCTTTGGAGGAAGAAATACGAGTTTTAAAGGACAAAGTTAGGAAACAAGATATTCGGTTGAGAAGGAACAAGTTGCAACAACAAATGAATATTAAAACCGCAGATGTTCATGCACACCTTTTTCAAGGAAAATCTGCTGAAGAACTTGGACAATAATTAGATGAGATCATTTTAGGAAGTTGCACGCAAAGCGGATTTGGAAAAAATTATAATGGAAAGTTATGTCAGCTATCCTGGGCAAGATTTATCCCGCAAAAAGAATTTCATAAAGTCCACTGTAAAATCTATATAATGTGATGAGACTAGGACAGGAATGTGAACAATTAACGTTCGGGTTTAAAGGAAAAAGCCCTGTTTGCCTTCTAAATAGGGGCGTGTGTAACGTTAATTGAACCGTTAATGTTAAAATTAAGAACCCCACGAACGAAGACGAATTTTATCAACTTTGGAAAAATTTTATTTTACAATATTTATTTAGTTTAAAAAAATAATTTCGTCTAGAAATTATTCAATGCAAAATATGGTAATATTTTATTTTATGAAAACGGACTAAAAAAGGGTTAAAGGGTGACATCGCTCATCGATATCCCAGATACTATGAGAGTGTATAAGTATAAGGTAATTGGTTCCCATGTGATCGGTGTCTCTCTCATCTTTTCCATCGTTCAAAGACTTTATGGTGACATCAATCGTTTGTATAATTGGATGTGAAGAATCTTTGCTTACTATTGAATTTTGTGGATAAAGAAAGCTTTGAAAGCTTGTACAAGAAATAATCGTCAGGATTTTCAAGAACGGTAGATGTCAGAAATTATCGACTAGAAGATAAATATTACGATGTGATCAGAAGAATTACTTGAAGAGATCTGAAAGCATCAAAGAGAGCATCCATAAGAGAAGGTCACAACACATCGTTTATCGAATATGACTTTTAATACGAATTTTATTAGTGAATAGTGAGTAGTTATTTTGAGATTTGTGAAATTAATTGAAAGACTATTTGTGAAGTTTTTCAACTATTGAATAGCTAGAAAATTTCGGTGTGTTTTCAAGACCATTTGAAAGAGGTTAGAAGACTTACAAGATATTTATAAACTCAGGTAACCGAGATTGCGATTTGTGATAAAGATTATACCCTAGAGCCAGCGCTTTCCAACCTTTTTCCTACCCCTTACCCCTTTATTAGGCTTGTCATGTATTAGTACCCCCTTTTCTCATAAGCAACCCCACTCATCCTTTCACGCAAAAAGTTGTTTATGTTAGTAATAATTTCTTTAGAGGTTAGCTAAATAATAAAATGCATCAATTATTGACATTTATACTATATGTTTATATTATGAATATATATTTTACAATTATTCAGTTTTTAAATTTAATGTATTCCTTTATTTTTTGATGTTTTCCGCCATTCCAATGTTATTTCAAATTACCCCTAACCAAATCTGCCGAGTACCCCAGCGCGTACCACCTACCCCAGGTATGGGAAAGCACTGCCCTAGACGTAACGGTCTCTGTATATTATCTTATTATCTGGAATTAAACGAATCCGAGAATTGTTCACGTTTTATTGTTCATTGTGAACCATCTTGTGAATATATATTATTATATATATACTATAATATATAAAACTATATATATATAATATATCATACTATCTATATATATATTTTTTTTTTTTTTTTTTATATTATATATAAGGCAGACCTCCCCGCTCATACTCGGGTCAGGGGTCACACAGGGTTAAATGAAAGTATAAATCATGATGCATATTGTATTATAGAATTCATGCTAAGTAAATTCGCATGTTTATATATGTATATATAAAATCCCTATATTTCACTTTTATTGAGAGTATAGGTTATGAACCACACCCTCCCTGATGGTAAAGCAGGTGTATTACCACCCAACCACGATGAGCTTAAAGGAAATCTACCGTTTACTTCTGAAATATAACATCTTCCCAGAAGAATAAGGTACCTCAATCTGACAGTAACCTTTGGCAGACCTCCACGCTCACACTCGGGTCAGGGGCAACACCGGGTTAAAGTGATTGTATAATTCGGGATCCATATTGTATTATAGAATTCATGCTAAGTAAATTCGCATTTTTATATATGTATATATAAAATCCCTATATTTCACTTTTATTGAGAGTATGGGTTTTTATTTTCAAGAACGGTAGATGTCAGAAATTATCGACTAGAAGATAAATCTTACGATGTGATCAGAAGAATTACTTGAAGAGATCTGAAAGCATCAAAAGAGAGCATCCATAAGAGAAGGTCACAACACATCGTTTATCGAATACGACTTTTAATACGAATTGTATTAGTGAATAGTGAGTAGTTATTTTGAGATTTGTGAAATTAATTGAAAGACTATTTGTGAAGTTTTTCAACTATTCTGTTACCACCCAACCACGATGAGCTTAAAGGACCAGTTGAATAAGGACGTCAATCTGACATTGGCTTTTGGCAGACCTCCTCGCTCACACTCGGGTCAGGGGCAACACAGGGTTAACAGTGAAAGTATAATTCGGGATCCATATTGTATTATAGAATTCATGCTAAGAAAATTCGCATGTTTACATATGTATATATAAAATCCCTATATTTCACTTTTATTGTGAGTATGAGTTTTGAACCACACCCTCCCTGATGGCAAAGCAGGTGTGTTACCACCCAACCACGATGAGCTAAAAGGAAATCTACCGTTTACTTCTGAAAGATTACACCTTCCCAGAAGAATAAGGTACGTCAATCTACCAGTAAACCATTGCAGACTCCGCGCTCACTCTGGTCAGGGGTCACACAGGGTTAAGTGAAAATATAATTCGGGATCCATATTGTGTTATAGAATTCATGCTACGTAAATTCACAGTTTATATATGTATATATAAATCCCCTATACATTTCACTTTATTGCTTGAGTATGGTTTAACCACACCATCCCTCATGTAAAGCAGTGTGTACACCACCACAATGAGCTAAAAGAAATCTACACTTACTTTTGAAAAGATTACATTTACTAGAAGAATAAGTACTCAACGTGACAGGACCTTTGCGCACCTCCCGCCAACACTGAATCCGATATTCTCTGAAGATGTATCTTTCAGAAGTAAGTGTAGATTTCCTTTAGCTCATCGTGAATTGGGGCACTTAACCTGCTTACATTCAGGCAGGGTGTGTTTCACCAATGTAATATGAGGGGCATTGATTGAAGGGAATTTTGTATATGCATATATTAACATAGCGAATTACTTTAGCATGAATCTATATACAATATGGCATCCCGAAATTTTGCTGTTCACTTTAATCCTGTGCTGTCCCTGACCCGCAGTTGAGCTTGGGAGTCTGCAAAGTCACTTGTCAGATTGACTACCTATCTTTAGAAGATGCTAATCTCTTCAGAGTAAACGTAGATTTCCTTAGCTCATCGTGGTTGGGTGGTAACACACCTGCTTTACCATCAGGCAGTATGGTTCAAAACCAACTCTCAATAAAAACAAATAATAATATATATAATATATATATATATATAATATATACTATTTATAAATATTAGTATTAATATATATATATATATATATATATATATATATATATTAAAATATGTTTATAAATATATATATTATAGTTTATAAAATATTTCTTTTTTTTTTTAATGTTTTTCCTTCTATTTTGTATTATATGATACTAACAAATAAATTTCAGTGTTGATAAATAGGATTAAAAAAAACTTAAATTTAAAAAAAGGTATAAAATCGTACTTTTTTTTAAGCATCGTACACTTGGCTGCTACCTGGAGAACGAGAAGACTGTAATATTTTGAAATGCAAAATCTTTTGAAAAACCTAAATAAGAGAAAAATAGTTATAGCAAAGTAGATCCATCTAGCTTAGGTATAGGGTTAATTCATCCTCGATCCATATAGGTAGGTACAGATTACTGAATCGTTGCTGATTTTGGCTAGTTTGGCTTAGACGCCATCCTAGTTCAGCTTTATTTAATTTTTGTTAAATTTACACAGAATCAATATGAGGAAAAAAATCAATAGGGGACCGAATTTTACCCCGAAGCAGGAATTTTTCCCCTGCCTTAAACTCCTACACGTTTTAACACTAAAAAACATTTTCTATCTCATGCAAAATGTACGCTATTGCTTATTTTATCATTCATTTTTTAATATTTTAAAATTTCGTTTATCTTTCTTATCATTTAAGTTATTGTTAGTGTTATATACTAACAGTATATAAAAAAAATACATAAAACACAAATTAACGGATCCATAACGTGATATATATATATTATACATATATATATAATATTATATATATATATATATATATAATAATTATATATATATATATATATAATATATAATATATATATATAAAAATATATATATATATACTATATATATATAAAATATATAATTATATATATTATATATATTATAGTATATATAATATATATATATAATATATATATATATATAATATATATATAATATATTATATATATAATATATATATATAATATATATTATATATATATATATAGCAGTGCAATTTAAAACGATAGCAGAGTAGGCAACGCCTTCTTGCCTTAGTGAGCCCAAAAAACTATTAAAAAGTCAGCATATATATACTATATATATATATATATATATATATATATATTATATATATATATATATATATATATATATATATAGTATATATATATATATATATATATATATATATATTATTTTATATAGTTATTATATTATATTAAATTATATATATATATTAATAATTATATATATAATATATATACTATATATAATATAATATCATATTATATATATATATATTATACTATACTATATATATATATTTACCGTATATATAATGATTTTGTTCGAAGGCTAGCTTTAAGATGCCCTCATCAATTTCTACTCGATTCCTTTTTTAGCGGGATAGTAGTATTGCGGTGCAATTGTTACTTCTCAGAGTAAAAAAAAA
>JABUQX010077542.1:82500-85000 GCA_015478945.1 Trachelipus rathkii | reverse complement strand
AGCAATAATGTCAACAGTGAGTGATGGAATAGAGAGGTAATGCAAACGGTTAAAAGTTAAAAAAGAGGCATGATTGAATGTGCTAAAAGCCAATGATGGGGTTTCAAAAGAAAGGTGTATGGAAAAACATATAAGGGGAAAAAAAGAAAGATTGAAAGTTGTTTACGTAGGAGGAAAAATAAGGTAAATGAAAAGTTTGGAAGGAGGATGAATGGGGCTTATAAATAATAATAACCTTCTGGAAGGAAGTGCGAAAGATTAAGAATAAGAGTAAGGGGAATCTTCATAGAATAATGAATATTAATGGTGCTTTCGTGGCTTATGAAATGGATGTGAGGAGAATGTGGAGGGAATAGTTAGAAAACCTGCATAATATTGGCAATAAAGAAGAGGTGATAGTTAATGTATGTGGGTTTGATGTTGTAAGAAGAAATAGGTATATTTGGAATAAGGTAATGAGTAATGATGAAGTAATAGGTAGAGTAAGAAAGTTGAGGAATGGTAAATCTGCAGGTTTTATGGAGTATATGGAATTACTGGCGAAATGATCAAGAATGGAGGAGAGAGATTGTGATTGACAGGATATGGAAGTTGTGCAACAAAGAGTTTATGGAGGGTATAGTTCCGAAAAATTGGAGAAAGAGCAGTAATAGTATAGTCTTATATAAGGGTAAAGGGGATATTGGGAACTGTATGAACTATAGGGAATTAGTTTATTGAGTGTCGTAGGAAAGATATATGCTGGTATTTTGGTTGAAAGGATGTGTCGAATGGCTGATGGACTGATTGGAAAAGAACAAATTGCATTTAGAAGTGTTAGAGGATGTATTGATCAATTTTTACATCGAAACAAATGAAGGGAATCATAAGTATGTTTGACGAGAGTAAAGCTTGTGTAAGAATTAATGGAGTTGAATGTGAATGGTTTAATATTAATAATGAAGTAAGAGAGGAATGTGTTATACCTAATGTGTTATTTAATTGGTAGAGGATGGGGTGATGAAAGAATTTGAGGTTGTTGTGATAGGGGAAGGTGCTAGACTGATGGAGAATGGATCAGAGTGGAGGGTGCCCTGCTTATTATACGGTGATGATTTGGTTTTATGTGGTGAATCTGAAGAGAGTTTGAAAGGATTGGTAGAGCGGTTTGGCAGGATGTGTAAAAGGTTTGAAAGTAAATGTAGAGAAGAGTAAGATTATGGTAGTAAATGAGAAGAGTTCGCAGTGTGAAGTCATGCTGGATGATGAGCAATTGGGAAAAGTATTCGAGTTTAAATATTTAGGATATATGTTGGATGAAAAGGGACGGGTGCAGAGTGTAGCAGGAAAGTTGTGAATGGTAGAAAGGTAGCTGGCGCAATTAGATCTTTGATGAATACAAAGAGACTAAGTCTTGAGTGCGTTAAGGTTTAAATGATGGTATGTTGTTACATGTGTAAATATATAGTAGTGAACTATCGTGTGGAATAAGAATTATAGATCTAAGGTACAATCTGTTCAGATGAGTAATCTTAGGAGTGTGTTAGGTATAAGAAGAATTGATTAAAGGAGAAATGAACGTGTTAGGGAGTTGTGTGGTGTGAAGAAGGTCGTAAATGGGAGAATAAACGAGAGTGTATTAGGATGATTTGGACATATGGAATGGAAAGGATGGATGATGGTCGGTTGGTAAAGCGGATGTATAGTGGTGAGTGACTGAGTGTACTGGGAATCGACCTGCTGGAAGGCCGAAGAAAAAGTGGATTGAGTCAGTAAGTCTGATTGAAAGTTATGTGAGTGTGGCAAAAGCGAGAAGAAAGGTGCATAATAGGAGTGAATGGCGGGGTTCTGTGAGGGGTGTATAGCTGTGGGCCGCCTGCTCTAATTAATGAACCCTTTATTGACGAGATACCACAGTGAGAGTCCGTCGCAGTCTTGTGAATCCCAAATGTGTGTGTGTGTGTGTGTGTGTGTGTGTGTGTGTGTGTGTGTGTTGTGTGTGTGTGTGTGTGTGTGTGTGTTTGCATTTTTTGCGACGAGCTCTCACTTAAGGATATGGAGAGACGGTAGGGGGGAGGCCTCCATTTCGACTTAAGTCATGTTCTTCTATTACTTTTCTGTTTCTAGTGTAGTATGTTGCGCACCTCACCCCCAATACTGGGAAAAGAGTGGATGATATATATATATATATATATATATATATATATATATATATATATATATATATATATATATATATATATATATTATAATATATAATATATATATTATATATATATATATATTAATTTCTTTATTCTTATATTTTTTAAAATATATTTACTAGATCGTTAGGAAATGACATTTATATTAATTTCCTAAGTTCAAAATGAATTCATGGCACACAAGCATTTGTCTACAGTTGGCTCCTCCCCAAACTGTGAGCACTGAAAAAATTGTTTATTAATTCAACATCATAAACCTATATAAGCCTAAAATAAAATAAAAAAAGAAGCATCTGGCTTAAATTCATGATTAAAAT
>JABUQX010077542.1:75000-77500 GCA_015478945.1 Trachelipus rathkii | reverse complement strand
CTCTGATAACGATGCCGCAATGAATTTAGTTTCAGATCCAATGAAGTTTTCTTTCACGTGACATTTGGTTACGGACACAATTTCGAACTTGAAAATGCTCCAAAAAAAAACTATAATTCTAATAATTATATATCACACATATTATTTCAAGAATTTAAATAAGTCATTTTAGGAAATACACTGGATATGAAATTTTTAAGTATGAGATTTAAGTGATAAATCAATTGCATACATATTAGAAACAGTCCAGTGAATATAAGTATAAATTTTCAACATAATGGCTATTTTTAAAAACTGTTCGGCTGGGAGCTTCAGCATTGTTATGTCTGTTAAGCAATTCCGATTCTGTAATAATGTTAATGGTTTATAGATGACCCCTACTTTTATCAATTGTCCTGCCACAGCCTGTGACATTTCTTTCCTTCATATGTTTGATAAATTTTCAAATTAAAATCAAGGTAAATTGGGATTGGATTTCCCAAAAATAGAGAAATCCTTTGCCATTTGGTCTTTAGGGCATCATTAGGCTAAATCCCCACCTGAAGGGCAGTCATGTTAAAAGGATGGTTTTTCAATGCAATATTTGGGCGATATTGCAAATCTTAATAATCACAAAATGTGATGAAACATCATTTTCAAGGCATGAGCATATGATAAGGAGTCTGATAAAAATGCAAGTTGCCCATGTGAGTGTTTTTAACTGTAATAGGACTTTACAATATTGCAAATAATTCCAACTGTGAAGATTAGTTCAACAATCCTGGTAAGGTTCGGAAATGATCATCATTGTTACTAATAAAAGCACAACTAGTAATTAACCACACAATTTGGACCATCAATAAACTGCTAATAATTTGAAACCCTCAAGAAGGAAAAGTTTGCCACCGAATAAATTACGATAGGCAACAGCTGCTTAGTTAGTTTTTGGATATTTAAAAAAAAGTAAAACCAAACTTGAAATGCACGATAATATAGTAAGATTTCAAAGACGTTTCTTCCAGAATCGCAACTGGCAACCACAAATTCTGAAGCAATTGGTCAAGGAAACTATAAGGACGTAACCTTGTAAAAGTTATAGGCACAAAAGTGAAGAAGTAGCTCATTATAGGGTATCAATTTTAACAAGGCTTTAATATATAAGAAGCCCAAGAAGTTTTCACCGATTGCTTTAGTTTCAAGAAAGTCAAACTTACTGAATTTTACAGGTCGCCAGTAGCTCTCTAATGCCTTGATATTGAATTTTATCTAATTTGAGAGAGATAGATATTCCAATAGTGTCATATTTAAAGCTACCTTATTCTAATTTGTTTCTTTAAACGATTTTATAAATAAAGAGTGGGGACTTTGTCTGTTCCCCAAATGGTATTATTTATTATGGTATTAAATTGAGATAGATTCATTCCTTTAGTGCTTCGGGTTATAAAACGTTCTAGGAAAGATAACTGTTTTTTTTTTTTTTTTTGGTATTTTCATCTAAAACCTTCTGTACATCATAAAGAATATAATCTAGATCAGGGTAAAAGTAATAAAAAAACACTAACATCGGCATATGAAAGGTGTTTGATGCGTTGGCTATAATTCTCGAAGAGGCCGTTTATAATAAGATTAATCACAATAGGACTAAATAGAATTCTCTGTGCTACACCGCATTCTAATGCAAATGTATCTGATATAGGATTTTTTTTAATTAAAACCAGATTTATTTTATCTTGTAAGAAATTTTTTTATAGTACTTAAGTGATGTCTTCTCAATCCAACGCCACACAATATAGAGAGATATGGAAAGAGATTAAGGAGAAGAGTCAGGCACTGAACCAACAATATATATAGTAATGATTTCATGGCTCTTTTGCATCAAATCATTCTTTTCAAGGGTTTTGCTAAAGAGAAATCCAATTTCATTTAACAGCTGCTGACAATGTGACATGCCGAAATTTAAGGAACATGACAATTCAGTAACAGAAATTTGAACAGTAAGAATAGCTGATGAAGTTACAAAAGGTTCATCTATAACAGATACATTTTGCACAATAGGTTTTCTTGAAGGTGGGAAAACGTTGGCTCTTGCAGCATATGGGTTATTGCTTATGACTAAATAATGTTACTGTTGGCAGAGGTGTTCTGAGATATTTAAATTTTCCTTGCATTGTAAAAAGTAGTTTTCCTGTTAATTTCAATGCAAACTATTTCAGACTTTTTTTTATGGTGGATACATTCCCTAGCATATGCTGGTTACATTTTACCTCAATTACCACATTTTTTCAAATTTTTTTTTTTTACCCCACATTTTGGGAAAGCAGAGCTGATAGCGTCACTAAGTAGCGCAAGAGAATTGTCGAAACGCTGGCCCACTGAAGAAACGTAATAGTTCGGGTTTTTAGTTCGTACTGTAATTATTATCTATTCTTGTTCAGGTATGGAGGAAGTTCTGGGCATATAATGTCTTGTAATACGTAATTTAGAATACCATGCTAGCAAGTGTGTGGAATGTATTATTAAG